>LBNU01018563.1:79442-104648 GCA_014162995.1 Artemisia annua | reverse complement strand
AAGAACGAATCTCGAAGGTGTAGCATTTTGAATATCTAACTTAATCAAATAAAGAGGGTGTTTGTTTCGTCTTATATGTGGGCTTATGAGCTTATTTGATTTCGGCTTATATAAATTAAGCCCCAATTCTGGCTTATTTTGAGACTTGTAGGCTTATATAAGTTTATTACGATATGATAAACTTATATAAGCCCATAAGTCTCAATGTAAACCAGAAAATTGGGGCTTATATTATATAATGCAAAATCAAATAAGCTCATAAGCCCACATATAAGCCGAAACAAACACCCCCTTATTATTCCATATTCAAACCATATGCTTATCTCAATCAGTTCCATAAAAGGAATAACTGAATACATAATTCAACTATGAATGTTATTGATCATTAGCTACATGGTTTGACCATTTTATTATATATAGAATATTTAAATCAAGTATGAACTAAAGTAGGTTAGATTCGGATAAGAAAACATTAACGAACTACATTAACGCAGTGTTCTTGAGCTCCCGAAAGGAAATCAAAAGGGAAGAAATATAGTCAAAGGGGTGTTCTCGAGTTTTTTTAGGAAAGAAAGTGGGAAGAAAAGAAGAGATTATGGAAGGAAAGTATGTGTTGTTTTTTGGTAACAACAGATCCGCCCAGATCTGGGAAGAAAAGGAAGGATCTTCATTCTTTTCTCTTCTTCTTCGCTTCAATTCTTTTCTTTTAATGAAGATCTAGAGAACACTGCGTAATACATTATGGAAAAGAGGAGCATGCTCATTCGGAGAAAAAAAAAAAAAAAAAAAAAAGATTGAAATTGGTCATGAGTATAAGAAAGAACTCAAGAAGAATGAGACTGATCCAAAATGAAGCCCACTAAAAAAAGCACATTGATTAGAAAAGAGTGTTTGGGTAAAGTTCTTTGAAATATCCTGATCAGTTGTTTCAGAAGTCTCAAAAAGGGATTATGCTTATTAGCTTATTTATAACTTGAAAGCCTGAAAATAAGTCTATCCAAACACCTTTAATAAGCTATTTAGATTTTTCAAAATACAATTAGGTGTTAGGCCGAGCTGGTAAAATAGACAACTGTGAGATTATTGCGTTTAAAATCATTCTTCATATCTAGGAGTGGACGCTACAGGTTTTTTGGTACATGCATTAGTTCCACATTGTTTTCTTCAATTAAGTCAGTTTCTTTTGGTTGCTGCATTTTTGATTCGCTTAATGCGTGTCCTCCTTGTTTAAAATCATTCAGTGACCTTGTAGAAAAAGGAATGAGATCCTCTCAAGTTGAGAGGATCAACTTGACTCAAGTTGGGACATTATGAGCCATTGGATTTGATCCAANTGCATTAGTTCCACATTGTTTTCTTCAATTAAGTCAGTTTCTTTTGGTTGCTGCATTTTTGATTCGCTTAATGCGTGTCCTCCTTGTTTAAAATCATTCAGTGACCTTGTAGAAAAAGGAATGAGATCCTCTCAATTGAGAGGATCAACTTGACTCAAGTTGAGAGGATCAACTTGACTCAAGTTGGGACATTATGAGCCATTTACATTAGTTGATGCAACTGTTTTTACCTACATAACTAAAGGTCTAAATCAAAATCTTAAAAGCTCAACCAACCTGATTTCGACACAATGGCATTGTTAATATATGCAACCTTCATGTTTAACTTACTAATATAAATTAACTGTATTAACAATTAACAAAACAAAAATAAAATAAAATTGTAGAACTCATCATATTGGAACAACAAATAGAGGCAGATAATATATTTATGTTCTCTTTGGAAATTGGAACAATGAATTTGTGGTGTGCGTGGGTAGATAGAGTACTGCATGAATTAAGGATCTCCGTATCTGATCGCATCATATCGTCGCTTGATAATTATCTTCAAGCTTAATTAGTGTCAATAATTATCAAAGTAGATTTAGCAGATAAATGATTTTATATGACCACATAGATAGTAGATTGCTCATAATAGTACACGAGCATGATTACTCAAAAGTAAAGCTAAGGTACCTCATTGTTTTTGTCAGGTAAGCATTGATATATAACTTCAATTCCACATAGATAAAAGATGAGAAATAGTGATTATTCGAAGAGTACGTACAAATGCAGAAGTCAAGAGTCAACTAAGGTACCTTATTGTTTTTGTGATGACAACTCTCTGTCCCACATTGCTTAAACAAGAGAAGTGATGCTTCTTAATATACAGGACCGTGTACAGATCATACATGTTAAAATTAGTATAATGTTTTCTAGCATACACTTCGGTAATTTAACGTCTAAATAAATTAGCAAACAAGATATGAAATCTAAACTTTTTTTTAACTTCTATAATTTGGAAAGTTAACTATTCGGACTGTGTGCTTGGAACAAAGATATGAAATCTCAACTTTTTTTAAACTGTGTAATGTAAAATGGGTGAAAGCTGAAAACACGCAACATACTTCTTCAAAACACACGATGTACGCAACGAACTTTCAAAATTACACATGTACGCAAGTTATTTTCAAATTTCGTACAATGTACGCAATATGACCTGGAACCAGCAGGTTACCAGGTTTCAAACTTTGAAAATTGACAGGAATGGTCCCTGTGGCTTGCGTTGACTTTCGCTGGTCATCCTTGGACTTTTTTTCACCTACAAAAGTTACAATAACGGTCCCTATGGTTTGCGTTGACTTTCACATTAGTCCGTTTTTATACTTTTTCACCCGTTCACTTACGTTTTTATCCGTTTTCGTCCGTTTTTTTACGTTTTCGTTCGTTTTTATACAATTTCATCCGTTCTCTTACGTTTTCGTTCATTTTTTTACGTTTTCGTTCGTTTATATAAATTTTTACACACGTTTTTGCACACGTTTTTATATACGTTTTCACACACGTTTTTACACACGTTTTTACATATGTTTTCACACACGTTTTTACACACGTTTTCGCATACGTTTTTACACATGTTTTTATATACGTTTTCACACACGTTTTTTAAACACGTTTTTACACACGTTTTTACAGACATTTTCACACACGTTATCACACATGTTTTTACAAATGTTTTCACACATGTTTTATACACGTTTTTATAAACGTTTTCACACACGTTTTCAAAAAACGTTTTTACACACATTTTTATATACAATTTTACATACATTTTTACACATGTTTTAACACACGTTTTCGTTCACATTTTTACACACATTTTTACACACGTTTTCACATATTTTTTATACATGTTTTTACACACGTTTTTACACACGTTTTTCGGGACTTTTTTTCATAATTTGTTTCTGGTTTTTTTCTGAATTTTTTTACACAGGTTTTTATATACGTTTTTACACACGTTTCGTCTATTTTTTTACTGTTCGTCCATAAAAAAAATAGAAAAAGAATTTCAAAAAAAAATAGAAAAAGAATTTTGACAAAAAAATTTGTAAGGAATTTCGAAAAAAAAAAATCCGAAGTAAAAATCATGTGTAAAAACGTGTGCGAAAACGTGTGTGAAAGCGTATGTAAAAACGTGTGTGAAAACGTATATAAAAACGTGTGTAAAAACGTGTGTAAAAATATGAACGAAAACGTGTGTTAAAACATGTGTAAAAATGTATGTAAAATTTTATATAAAAATGTGTGTAAAAATATTTTTGAAAACGTGTGTGAAAACGTATATACAAACGTGTGTGAAAACGTATGTAAAAACGTGTGTGAAAACGTATGTAAAAACGTGTGTAAAAACGTGTGTGAAAACGTATGTAAAAACATGTGTAAAAACGTGTGTGAAAACGTATATAAAAACGTGTGCAAAAACGTGTGTTAAAACATGTGTAAAAATGTATGTAAAATTGTATATAAAAATGTGTGTAAAAATGTTTTTTAAAACGTGTGTGAAAACGTGTGTGAAAACGTATATACAAACGTGTGTGAAAACGTATGTAAAAACGTGTGTAAAAACGTGTGTGAAAACGTATGTAAAAACGTGTGTAAAAACGTGTGTGAAAATGTATATAAAAACGTGTGCAAAAACGTGTGTAAAAATTTATATAAACGAACGAAAACGTAAAAAAAATGAACGAACACGTAAGAGAACGGACGAAATTGTATAAAAACGAACGAAAACGGACGAAAACAGATAAAAACGTTAGTGAACGGGTGAAAAAGTATAAAAACGGACTAATGTGAAAGTCAACGCAAACCATAGGGACCGTTATTGTAACTTTTGTAGGTGAAAAAAAGTCCAAGGATGACCAGCGAAAGTCAACGCAAGCCACAGGGACCATTCCTGTCAATTTTCAAAGTTTGAAACCTGGTAACCTGCTGGTTCCAGGTCATATTGCCTACATTGTACGAAATTTGAAAATAACTTGCGTACATGTGTAATTTTGAAAGTTCGTTGCGTACATCGTGTGTTTTGGAAAAGTATGTTGCGTGTTTTCAGCTTTCACCCATGTAAAAATGGGTTTAAATGTTGTTGCGTTCACCATTTTAAAAGAAGTTGTAGTTTGACTAGGAATCTGTAAGGGGATGATGTTTGGATATCGAAGGCGGCTGTGTCGGTTGCAGTTATTGATTTATGACGAATAGTATTTCTAAATTCCGTGCACGACCATGAAATCAATGCAGACCACTGGATCCAATGCTTTGATAAGTTTCTCTGTAGTCAACTATTGGATCGATAAAGATAGCTACTCCTAGAACATAGTCCACATTATTCATGTAAACTTTTTGGAACCATTGTTGATTTGTTTTCTAGTTTCACATAAGTGACAATTATTGTATTTTTTTCACCTGGAAAATTTTGTACCTGTGTGAATCAGTGAATGAGTTCTATTTTTGTATCTTTAGATTATATGACGCCATGATTGTGTGAAGTAAATCAGGTGGAGGAAGCAAATAATAAGTCGATCGATCAAGTATTGGAACATGACCATATGATCTCATCTGTTTTTTTTTTTTTTTTTTTTTTTTTTTTTTTCCCCTTTTTTTGCAAAGATTAAATAGTAAACCCATCAGTTATGTGTAAGTTAATTATTCAATGTGTCTCGGTGCACCTGTAACTTCATGTTATTAGTGGAGGCAAAACTCGGTGTTGAATTATAAGGAGTAAAACACTAAAAGCGGAAGTAACACGCGTATAACATGTAATAGGTATTAACCGCGCCTTGTGGTCTCAATGAAAGATATTGTATTGTCACTTATTAAAACTTAGTATCAATCATCGACTTATATTTAGAAGATAAACGATCTAAGATGAGCACTTAGATCAATACTTGGTATCGATCATTAGGATAATACGTCAAAGAGTAAATGTTTGTATCTTATTCTTATGTGAAAAGCGAAAACCATGAAAGCTTTTAATCCCACATAGGTTGAAGAGCAGAAGTAGTATTACTTAAAATACAGAATGTGAATTCATCTTGCATCTTAAGATTAGTGTCATATTTTCTTACATCCGGTGAAATTCAGCTAGCGTCGTATTTCTTTGAATTGACTTTATCCGGATGTGACAAAATTTTATACGAAGTTTTTAACCTTTTAATGTGCAAATTTTATTTAAGTTTTAACTTTATATTTTAATTTCAACTGTATAAAATTTTATTAATTAAACGGTTCGTTTATTAGTGAACTTATTTTGTTTTCTAATTTTGGATACTTTTGTTTACAAGAAATGTGTTGAAACTTGAAATAAGCGTTCAAATGTAGTTTTGTAATGGATTTTCATGAACAATCTTTACCGTATAACTTTTCCTTACATAAAAGTTCGTTTAGTAGTGAAATTGTTTTGTTTCTGATTTTGGATACTTGTTTTAAGAAAGTGTTAAAAATTTGAAAATGTGTTCAATATTTTCCACTTTTTTATGCATGGATTACAAAACAATTGACCCTTTTCACTATTTTGAACTAATCGGTTATAAGTCTTCAAACAAGATTTTAAAATATTTTAAACTACAATACTTAATACTAAAAGATCTTATTATTACAAAACATGCCAATTACAATATTTTAATTAATTAAAAAATATTTGTAGAAAGGATAAAAACAATCAACCATTATTGTTACCCTTTCTCAATTAACAATGAAGATGGAGTTGTAGATAGAGATGAAATGTGAGCTAAAAAATGGATTATTTCTATAAGACACATGAAATAGCATTTAAAGTTAAGAGGTTATTAAAGTATATATTTTTTAAATTATTAATAACTCTCAAACAAAACTTACATGTTAAGCGGCTTATTTTTCAAAAAAAAAAAAATAAAATAAAAAAAATAAAAAAATAATAATATTCTCGTAAGCTAGTGGGCAAAACTTGCCAAAAAAAAACTTCGGGTTTTGCGTGAATGAGTTCTTTTTCTTGTATCTTTTAACTCATGTTGATATGATTGTGTAAAACAATTCATTTACGGATTTCTGAGTGGATCATCCACGCCGATACCGATTCAACAACTCTCATATTCGATAAGCTACAGAAAATTGACTTACAAGGTTGGAACACCCTGGACTTTGAATTAAGGTAACGTGTCAACGTGAATTGTACATTGATCGATCGAAGGTATGGATAATCATTATTGAAACTCTTGGAAGCTATTCTGCAATGAGCTACACCGGCTGAGTTGTTGAGTCGACTCAGTACTTCGAGGTGCAGAGCTTCAGGGAGTTTGTCCATAGACATGCTCACACATGTAGCTAAACTGCTAAAGACGTATAAGAGAAAAATGAATGAATGAAAATATTCTAAAAACCCCTTGTTTGGAGAGCTCTAGATTTTATATTTAGAGAAGGTTTTTAAAAATAAGCTTAATACATTTTTTAAATAAGCTAGACGAGTACCCGTGTATAGCAACGAGATTTTATAGCGACAAATAGTTTATTGATAAAAAAAAAGTTTATAGGTTATAAACGAAAAATAATAAAAGTTTGAAGATTTGAGGATTAAACATAATGTTTTAAAACCCGGTTCGACCCGGGTGGTTCAACCGGTTGAACCGTTCCGGTCAAAAAATGGGTCGATTTAAACCGGGTCAACTTCCTAGGTTGGATCAAAAACGGGTTAAATTAAACCGGGTCAACTCGAAGCGTCCGAGTCAACCCGGTTTGTGATTTGTATTAATTGTTTCCTTTTGAAATATATGTTTTCAACATTTCCTTTTTTAGTTTCAACTTTTCACTTTTCAGTTTTTCCTTCGGGTACCCTGTGACGATTAACCGGAGAAATAGATCTCGATGAGGCCTGATTCACCAGTTTGTATCGGTTTCAACGGGTCCTCTTTGGATCGTTTTCGGATGGTTTTTATTGGTTAGCCGAACCGGTGGCGACACCAGTTCCCGGTTGAACCCGTTGGTCCCGTCCAGTTTTCAAAACTATATGTACCATCAACTTGTTAGGTTGTATGAAGCTTTGTGTGTTTTATTAATTTGTATAATGTGTATAATAACATGTACTTTTCATTTTAGGGTGTTTAAAAATAACATTAATTAGTGTGTTTAATTACTCCCTCCGTCCCAAATTTATTGTCCACTATTGACTTTTTTAGTTTTTCTTCTTCAACTTTGACCTTAAATATTTTTCATCAAGTATTATATAATTAAAAAAAATAATTATGGTTAAAGTTAAACCAGTTTGACTTTGAAAATTCAAACTGGACAATAATTTTGGGACGGAGGGAGTATCTCATATGGATTATGTTGTAGCTTATTTAAATTGTACATTATGAAATTTTTATTGTACTTTTTAGTAATTGGTGTTTTAATTGGTTGTATTTAATTTGGTAGATATGTTTTTAATTGGTTGTACAATGTGAATAAATCATTGTACTTTTAAGTAATGGGGTGTTTTAGTAAGAGTATTAATTGTTTTAATTGGTTGTATTTAATTTGGTAGATATGTTTTAATAAATCATATGACCAAGTGTTGAAAACTCAACTTTTCACTTTGACTGTTTTTCCTTTTATAAGTTATGTATAGGAATTTATGTGGAGCTTATCAAAAAAAAAAAACAAAAACAACTCGTTGCATATTTTAGCTACAGTTAAAGTTAGTTTTGTAAATAAAAAAAACAAAAAAAAAAAAAAAAAAAAAAAAAAACATCAATCCGTTGCAACCATTTTATATTAGTATATTTTTGGGTGGCGCCAGAAGCAAAGCCGTAATCATTCCGTAAGGGATAGGTACTCATTCCCGGCCGCTTTCAGTTAGTGTTCATTGCTGAGTGATCGCTCGCTATCTGGCTGGAAAAGGTGGTCCGGGACGTAAATAGGCTGATACGGAGGGGGACCCCCCCCAGCCTATATTCCTACTAATGTGATCCCCATTACTGATGGACAAATCTGTTTGGAAACAGAGCTCTTTGAAAGTGAAAGCGGTATTCCCCCTTATATATAGCCTATGTGTTATTGAAGGTTTGCATAGTTTGTTCATTAATTCATCCTGTTATAAAATGTTGTGGTTTTGTTTAAAGTGATCGTTGTATTGGCAATCTTGTTTGACAAATACATAATTGAAACCAAGGTTCTAAATAGCGCGCTATAGCGCGAGGCGTGGCCTCCACGTTACGAAACAAGTCAAGGCGTCATCTCTAGGCGTAGCGTGCAATAAAGCGTGATAAGGCGTGATAAAGCGTGCTATAGCGCAAGGCGTGGCGCCTTTTCTTGAAGCTTTTAAGATTTTATTTTATTTTTTTTTTTTTAAATTAAGAGATTTATTGGACTTGAGCTTATTTACAAGTATTTATTCGGGCTTAGTAAATCCATAACTGAGTTTTAAGCCTATTAGCTAACTAATGTTGACAACTCTATAAATATTTTTTGCTGCTTTGAACCACGCCTTAAAAACGCTATGACGCAATGACTCACGTTAAAACTTGAGGCTTGGCTATGCCGCTACGCGACGCTTCACGCTATTTATAACCTTGATTGAAACTCATACAAGAAGTATGAAGTTAAAAAAGGGTTAACTTATCTTCGAATTAATGTTAAATTATGTACTCCACCTGAAACATTACAATTTACAAGGATTGTTTCACCTTAAAGCCAACATACTTGGCTACTTGCACAGATTCGTGTAGAAAACAAATAAAAATACATTCAAACTTATGACTATGCACCCTATCGTCGACTCGTCAACATGACCTATGTTGAAATCGGCCGGAGAATCTCGACTCAAAACATACATCCAATCTAATGAATGTGTTACTGTTTACAAATGCCGTTTTGTGTACATATCAGGTGCAATATCAGAACACTCAAATCTTACTATGCATTAGATCTCACAAATGCGCTGCTATTTATAAACATTCAATACGATGGCAAAAGTGAGACTTGTGCCTGGATCAGGCGCAATCTCGAGTGCCGAATGCTTTCTAAAAAATTGAAGCTTTAATCACTTGTGAGAAGGAAAAAAAACATGTCAAAAATAAGTTAAACACCTCATTTAAAACTGAGAGAGTTCAATATTTTCACTACTAGTAGGATCCAACCAAAACAAAGCAATAGTAATATAATATCTGGTGCACATAAGCACATACAATTTTAAGATACCTCAAGTGACCACAAAAAAGACTACTTAAAAGACAGTTATGCTCCAATTTGTTGAGACTTGTTGAGAATAACTCCCTCGTATTTCACCTGAAACCATTTCATGGCATCTTCCTTTGTAACTCTATGTTGGATACCAACACGAGCCTTGCACCTACGGCGACGACCAACACGGTATCCTGGACGCTCTAGAACCACAAAGAAGTCCATACCATAGATACCAGTAGAAGGATCATACCTGTAATCAGAAAAAGTTTATCATATAATGTATGTCATCAATAGACGGCAATTTCAACTCAACTGGCATTAAATCATTTTTTTCCTCGATGGACCACAGGAGCGCAATCAAGGAGTAATGGCTAGTGGAAGTCAACTTAAGTTGACAATCTCCAATAAAAATATTTCCCAAAGTCAAAAAATTAAATAAAAACCCCAATCTTTTTACTAATGCATGCCATTAAGTTATTTACAGATCATGAAAGCTGAAAAATGAAGTATGTGTTCACGGATCAACACAACCTAAGTGACTAAATCAAAATTTGAAAAGTCTGCCACCCAACACGCTTATCAGCTCTGATCATCATCAAACAACTAAAGTCGAGCCAATTTGTGAGAAGAGTGCTTAAATCTATGTACAGATGAATCATTTGGGTGAACCAATATAAGTAATCTTGAAAAGGTCATACAAAGATGATTAAGTGAAGGAACAATGACTTACTTGATTCCAAGATCAATGTGTTCCTGAATACCAAATCCAAAGCAACCAGTGTCACTAAAGTTGCGTCTCAACAACTCGTATTCCTTGACCTTCAACCCACTTTCCAGAAGCTGCATTGCCTTGTCTCCCCTAACAGTCACATAGCACGCAATCTTTTCATTACGCCTAATCCCGAAAGACCTCACAGTGTATCTTGCTGTAGCAACCAATACCAAACAATTGTCAAACCAGAGGACCACACTTGTATATTATACGTAGAAACTAGAAAGTAACAAATTTGCAGAAACTATTCGAAAAATTAAACTGAACACAAAAGACCATTTAAATTTACTTCCAGAAAGTCCAATCCAGAACAGAGACAACTTCAACCCAGCCCTAGTCTAGCTAATGAAATGTTCATATAGAACCACAACTTGTTTCATGACGTAAACTTAGTTTGCTATCTTAACCTATAACCTAAAACAGAACACACCAACATAAAACATAAAGACTAATCTGTGCTAGCATCGTTCTTTTAAAAATTTTAGGGTGTAAAATATTACATGTATGTAGAATGCATGTTTCAGTAGCTTTATAGTTACTTAACAAGTGAAAACACACAAAAAATAAAACAAAAAAACAGATTAAGAGCTCAATTAGTAAAGCATTGTTTTAAAACCAAAAAACTATATGTTACTTATCTTCATCATCCTTGTTTTCCTTTTTATCTCTTTCCACTGTTTTCATTAAAAAGCAATGAAACAGAAAATCTAATACCGCGCCATCAAATCTGAATGATACTAATGTACATTTTCTTTATCTAATTCACAAAATACTAAAATAGCACAATACAATCAGATTTATCATATATCAAACATTACTAGACCAAATCTCATTAAGCCCAGTGTTTGAATCAGACGCTACTTTGTCTGATTGTCTCTACAATCTATGAGCAATGTTAAGGAAAAAAAAGTAACCCGAGTTTGCACAAGTTAATCTTAAGGCTTTAAGCTTACGTTAATATGTTACTTTTGCAGTTATGTCTTATGAACATAAGCTCATAAGCCTATGTTGAGTGTTTGAATCAGCTTATGATAAAAAGATGAAAAAAGGTGTTTATAAACCTATTAAAAAAACATAAGCCACAATAAAAGAAACTTATAACACCCCCTCTAAATAAGCTCATAAAACTAAGCTTTACCCAAACACTAAAGCGAATAACATCTATATAAGCTAAGGGGTGTTTGTTTAAGCTTATTTTCGTGGGCTTATGAGCTTATTTGATTTCGGCTTATATTTTGTAAGCTCAATTTTTTTTGGCTTATATCGAGATTTATGAGCTTATATAAAAGCTTATAAACCCATAAATCTCAAAATAAGCCAAAAAAATTTATATTACAAAATATGAGCCAAAAACAGATAAGCTCGTAAAAGCTCGTAAACCCACAAATGTAAGATTAAACAAACACCCCCCCCCCCCTAAAACAAACACCAAGTCACTTGAGTTTCATATAATTTCTTGTTCCAAAGTGTAACGTAACATAAGTCTATACCCAAAGTATTATAATTACTTAACGAAGATGCAAAAAACAATGGTATGGTCTAAGAATCAAAACAAGTTAAGAAAAAACATAAATTATCCCTAACATAAAATAAATAAATAAATAAATAATCATACCCTTAGAGAAGACAGGGGACTGGCCACTGAGTTGCTCCAAAACCTATTCACACATTATTCAAAAAAAGTATCAGAATGATATAACAACAAATATTACAATTAAGATACTTTTTTCAATAACCGTGAACCTTGGCAGCACGAGTGAGACGATCACCGCTCTCACCAACAGAAATGTTGAGAACAAGTTTCTGAACCTTGATTTCCCTCATTGGGTTTGCTTGTTTCCTCTCTGAAGCCTATAACAATAACATCAACATCAAAAACAAACATTAATATTGATTTTGTATAATAATCATATGATATGAATCGTATACTGTGTGTTAAGGAAAGTACCATTGTTGTTGTTGTTGTTGTTGTTGTTGCTGATGCTGTGAACGATTACGGCGGTGGGAGGAAATGGGAAGAGAAGGGTTTTATTGGAAGCTATATAAGGTTTGCTAGGGTTTTGTTATACCTTGTAGTTTTGAAATGACCTTTTCACCCCCTTGGTATTTTTGTATTAGTCAATCACAACAAGTAACCTTTAACTTTTGAAATAACTCATGTCTTCAAGGCATAAGTTGGGTAATTATAAATTTAAAACTTAAATTAAAAAAATACTTACAACGAACACACATCAATCATAC
Organism: Artemisia annua; assembly: GCA_014162995.1. NCBI lineage: Eukaryota > Viridiplantae > Streptophyta > Magnoliopsida > Asterales > Asteraceae > Artemisia > Artemisia annua. Next base: position 92,129 of record LBNU01018563.1, on the reverse strand, counting down.
AGACATATTATGCATTTACGATTACCTGAGTAGTCATACAGACAGACTTACACTTATGTTCCGAAATGGAACTCAAACGACCCTTTATGGGTAAATAATGCATAAAATGTACACGCGCTCCATAAATGGAACATATGACTTCCTGCGGGAAGTGCCCGTGTAAAATGGTATTCACGACTATTCGTGTGATACATATTTGAAGCGTTATGTCCTCCCTTGTATGTTAAGTGCATTTTGCGATCTGATGCGCTAAAAGTCCCAAAGGCCAATGTGTGATGCATGATGCAAATGCGAGCACATTTTGGACACGATGCGCTTAGTATTAAAAAAATAAAAACTATTTATACATAGTATATTTCACCAAGTACCAAGTAAATGCAACAAAATAACAAAATAAGTTATTAACATATTCAAATTAGGCCAATAATCCATTTGTAAAACAAATAAGTAGAAAGCAAAGCTTGACATAAAACACTTAGCAAAATGCAAGATACTATATTTTCATTATTATGTTTGTTTTGGACGTCTTTTAACAAGTTTTATCTTTAAAATCCCATTAAAATATTTTTTGGGTTTTCGGCTCGACATTGCGAGTCGATTAATCCCAGAGCGACTATCATTTTGGATAGCTCGGAGTCAGCGCAGGTGAACCTCCGTAGACACAAGGGGATTAATTTTCTCCTCATCGGATTCCATTAAAATACTTAGGTCTCTATTATACGATTTAATTTTGATAAAAATGAGCTAAATTATAGATTTCGACAGTTGCAACCATTTCTATCATTACACAAATGCGGTACATTTGCGGTCTAATGCAAATTCAATATGGCATTGCATTAGGCACCATGATGCGTAATTTAAATGTGATGCAATGATGCGTTCAATTTGCACAATGATGCATGCATTTTTAAACCAAGTGGCCTCCTATGTGGAATATGATGGTCATAGTAACCTATGCAGTTTATAGTGTTTAATTAACATTTCCCATATAGGTTACGGTTATATTATGTGAAACAAATAGTATGCATGATATATCTTATGAATTCATATTATATTATACTATCTCACTAAGCTTTAAGCTTGCGTTGCTCCGTTTCATGTTTTATAGGTGAGTCAAGTGAGACCAGGCTTAAAGGGAAGGACGTATGGGTTAGTTATTGGTGGTGCTCGGGTATATGAGCATTTCTCTAACCCTCTTTGATATTGGAGTATGCTCGTGTCATAATAAATAATATACAGCTAGACGCATGTGAGCCTATAGGGTCACACACCTATACACATAGGTACCATTGATATAACGTATTTATTGTATTTACGTTATATATAACCTACGTAACTCGGGATTAATAACGGGCTATTAATTACTAAGTTGAGACTTAGGTGCTGTTTGTTTATTCAGAGGCTCTGAATCTGAATCTAAACCACACATCTGAATCTGAATCTGAAGCGTAAATGTCTGAATCTAAATCGAAAATCTTTTTAAAGTAAGGTGTTGTGTCATTTGCTTGCTCGTACTAATTTTTTTTTTTTTTTTTCAACAAGAGGCATTAAGACACTCTAAAGTCTAGACCATTAAGATGTAATTGCCTCTGACCGCGTCTGAACCGGAAAAAAAACAAACGGTCTGAACGCCCAAAACGTCTGACCGATTAAGAGGTTTGGCTCGTTAAGAGGCATTAAGAGGCTGTTAAGACATTCAAAAAAAAAACACCGCCTTAGTAAATTGGGGACCAAATCAAATGGGCAAGCCCATTTGGTGGTCCTTGTGGCTGGCCTTAGGAGGGGGAGCAAGGGAGGGAGAAAGTTCAAGGTGGTAAAGTGTAACTTGTAATGTGATGAGTGTGATTTTGATTTTGTCACATTTCTACACAAATTACTCAACAAGTTACCAACTTTCTCTCCTCCTCCCCATACATAACCAAAAATTAAAACCCATCTAGGGTTTGTGGTTTTTGATCTAGTTCAAGGCTTGCTGACGCATTAAGGGTTATCGGACTAGCATCAAAGTGGTATACATTGATTTGTAGCGTGTTCTTGCATAAATGTGATATCCTTATTGATCACTTGGGTTTCTAGTGTAGATAGGGTTGTGTTGAAGGTCTCCTTACAATCCTACATTATCACGCTACAAAGGTATACCGTTATTTGTATCATTACGATTGATCATATGACTCTACGAATCCGTTGACAGGTGATTATTCATTGCGTTTCGTATTTAATTTCATGTTATTTGTTAGTGCAAATATTACGATATTTAAACTAAACGGGTTATTCGGTTTTAATAATGACAAACATGTAACTTGTAATACATAACGTAAAATGCGCAAGTTACTTGTAACCACAAGTCATCAAAGCATACTTATATCAACATCTCTCGACATCTCGGGCATGCTTCAACACATGTTCGAATATGTTTGTTATGTTTCATTATGATCAAACCACTTAATAAATCATAAAAAATGTCTAAATAATATTTTGGTGTCACTACTTAAAAGTTTACGTAAACATTTTTATTTAGACACAAGTTTCCACAATCATTTAAGGTAAAAATAACGGTACCATAAAACTTGATTTATAATCAAAGAAATATTTTTGTGTCATATATTTCACATTTTTAAATGTGCCAAAACATTTACACAAAAATAATTAGACAATTTATTTTCTATTATTTAGAAAATGTTTGAATAGGTATATAATTCAAATTTTGAAACCCCCCCCCCTCCCCAAATGGATACCACCTTCACTAGATAAACAAGCCACTAAAAAAGAAAAAATGAGCGTCTGATACAGGTGTGGTACCATTAAATAAATATGGTACTGTTAAATTTAACGGTACCTTCGGTCCGTCGTCTATATCAGACATATTTTTCTTGGCCTATAAATAGTGGCTCATTTCACACATTATTACTAATTTTATTTCATACATTTAAACCATATTTTCTCTTATGTTTAGCATATTTTTTATACTCTTAAATCCACCGTAAACCTTTTATCATAATGCTTCCAACTCTCATTTGTTGCAAGCATACTTTTATGATCCATTCAAGCAAGCTTAGAGATCTTGCTATCCACACATATATGAAGATCCACCACAATAAGATTAGTGCACTGGTGATCTTCATCCCTGTGGGAAACTAGAAGGGGGGGTTGAATAGTTTACCGGTTTTTAACTTGTTTATATTTGAAAACTTTACGTGTAATCAACAATTGAAACTAATTAACGATAAGTAATATGCAAGTATAACGTAAGAAACGATCAAACCACAACACGGATGTTTATCGTGGTTCGGCTACAAGGACTCTTTTTCCTTGCCCTACTCCACGCCCCGAGTATCCAACTCGAGAATTTTCAATCACTAGTCAACAAGCTCCTTTCACCGGCGGAGAAAACCTTACACGTTGCTTACACAAGATTACCGACACAAAGCTAGATGTCGAGTTCTTTTACAAGGGTACAACCACTCCCGTCACACTATGTATTTTAAGGCCTAAAATACTAAGCGATCACTACTGAAAATACACAATGAAAGGATGTATAAACCTCACGAGTTTACACAATGCTAAGCTAACAAGACTTGCAACGTTATGTTGAGACTTATAACTTTTGGTATGAATTTGTGATCTTCTTTGCTACAAAAGATCTCACACAAATGAAATATTAATGAGTTAGATGAATGTAATGAGAATGTATGTGTAAAATATAATGAGAAGTGATGAGAAAATTCTTGAGTGTGGCTTGCTATTTATAGCCAACCAAGACAGTAGGCTGGCGGATCCGGCGGAACCAAAACAAGGGTTCCGCCAGACCTGACAGTCAAACTCTCAAGAAATCTTTCCATATCTATGCAAGTCTAATCAAGATCCTTTAAGTAAACTATAAGATAGTTTGAGTAAGAATCTTTCCAAATGTGTAAGAGATATTATGAAAAGTCAACTTCTATATTTGGAAATCTTTCCATAAATACTCATGATGCATGCCATGATGTCATACAACATTTTCTATTCATAGAAATATGAAAATGTTATGTTTTATGTAAAATGTAAATGTAGCAAATGTAATGTTTAAATGAAATAAAGTTTAGTTATGAAAGGCTTAAACTATATTCATGATTTGCTAAGAATTAAAGTTTATACTTTGTCGTTAACAAAACTTAGCAAAGATCGTAAAATATAAATAACGTTTTTAGGCGGTATTTGTATTAACAATCCCTTAAAGGCTTCATTTCAATAGAAGTTCATTCATATCAAGCTTAAAATTCTTGATATTTAGATTAGACACTTTGATCCATTTGGCTACCATGTATTGGATCTCACTTTGTACAACTGATAACATCAAATGTATATTATATTTACCTATCATTTTTCTCACAATTATTGATCATTCATTTTTTGTTTATATCTTAACTGATGCTTAATTCATTACTTTTGTCATTTTTAGTATTTATAGACCAATTTCAGTAAAGACACGTAAAACAACATGATTTGAAGCATAAATAAAGAATCTGTATGCAAGATGTGAAGAGCATATTGCATATCTACTTATAAAGATACGTTGTATCAACACTTTGAAGAATTCATTAAGTATTGGTGAATTAGAAGACATACGACGTATTAAACTCTTGCAATACGCTGTATCTGAAGCTCTGCAGTCCAAGCCCAAGTCAACCGTTGAAGGCATATGGCGTATGAAACTCTGGCCATACACCGTATTGAATATCTTACCCCCAATCCAAGCTGTCAAGAATTATGAAGAATACGACGTATCACACTTCAACAATGCGCCGTGTTTAAAGATACACACGTATATACTGGGAATATTCTTTCTTATTCCATACTCAATAATCTTGGATACGCCGTATCACAACCTGATACGCCGTATCGGTGCCCAAGACAGAACACTATAAATAGAACCCCTAACACATGGGTTTTAGATACAAGTTTCACCACATCAGCCGAGTTCCAAGCTTCCATAACCAAAGTATTTAGTCCAAAACACAAGAAGATCAAGAGGAGAAGGTACCAAATCATCATACTTAGGATAATCATTCGGTTTCCATGTCAAATTTATTATGATTTCCATTTTTTATTGTTTTATTATCACTTTGTCTAACTTTACTGGTTTTAGGTGTTAGCCATGTTATGACTGTTTTATTATGTTATTTAGTTCATTTAAGATTCGATGCATTGTTTTGGATAATTTATGTGTTTACCGTTCCAATAGTATACTCGTTTACTTGTTTAGCATTTAATGTCTATTGTCTAGATCATCATAGTGTAGCTCTTTAGCTATGTAGGTGGTCCGTATCACTAATATCCGTACACATGAGATGGGTAAAAAGCCGAATTGTGTGTGGGCGACTTTAGGACTCAAGGAGTAGGTACCCGAGGTTAGACAGATAATGCGAAAATACTTAAGTTACTATTTTGCTCTTCAAAAAACTGACCGCGTGAGAATAGTAGGTTTCACCAAGACAAGTGAGTTACCGCAGGTAAATCACATAGATTAGTTGACACCACTTATTGCATGTTTTGTAACTAATTAGACCGATAAGTTGCTTCAGGGATACAGGGTGTATGCATAGGACTAGGTAACCGAGAAATTTGGCCTAGTTAAGTTAGATAGAAATGCTTGTCTGTGGGTTTCTGATGTCACCAATACTTTAAATTAAATTGTTGCCCTAAATAAACTAATAACTAATAATCTAGTAGAAGTAACATGGCTAGCACTTCCTTCTCTTTATTGATAACAATTTTAGTAGTTTAATTGTTTAATTAATTTAATTTACCTTTCTTGTTTTGTAGAATAATTAATCAAAATCAAAACCCCCTTTAAAAGATGTAAAATTCACTAGGTTAGTCTTGACAACACTACTCTATCGAACGACTCGTACTTACCCACTAGCTACGTTGATCGGGTATACTGCTAGTTAATATAGATTTAAAACTTGATAAAATAAATAGACTATAAAAAAACACATCAACAACCACCATACTTGCTTCTTTGAGTAGATCGTGTAGATTGTGTAAATCATGTAGATCGGGTAGATTGTATAGATTGGGTTGATCGTGTAGATCGTGTGGAAAACTAGAAGGGTGGGTTGAATAGTTTTACGTCTTTTTAATTTATTATGAAAACCTTTGTTTCTTTTAAAACTTTGTTTACTTTAAAAACTTTTTATTCGATATTATGTGAATTCAAGTTTTGCACAATATGAGCAAATATCTCTATATTATATATAACAGGAGGCGTTTGACCAAGATAAAGCCACCTAATCATGGTCAATGGCGACTCATCACTTTTTGAGCGTCATGTCATCAGTAGTGAGTGCCATGTCATCTTAAATATTTTTGAAATTCTTAATTTTTGCCATGTCATTAGTAAGGTTTGACACGTCATTTTAATTATTTATGAAATCCCGAAATTTGTTTTATTAGCAAAAAACACTTCCTGGATTCGAACTCAAGACATCATGTATGTTGTATGTCATGTTTTCCACAGAGCCAAGATGTTTTTTTGGTTAGCATTGGTTTAGCCTACAATTATATGTAATTAAATTTCTATTTATGCAAAATATTTACAAAAAAATACGTTTTTTAAATAGTTCAATATTGTAGTTATCTTAATTAAGGTTTATGATAACTATAGAAATTATTATGATATATCTCTGACTAATATCAACTGAATCTTTTTTATGTCGCCCTAATTGTTGCACTATATAAAGGGTATCATAGGTACCGAATGTATTCATAAACCATCGTTTGTTCATTAGATAATATTCAACCATGCAGCCACAAAGGCAGTCGCTAAGGATTTCTAGATCCAACTCCAGGAAGTCATCTGAAAGTGCTGAAACAGTTTCTGTTGTTCGCAAACCAGGTATATATATTATTTACAAACTTACGATAACTAAGTTTAGTCATTGATTCTAATAACGTTATATATTATTTGAATGTTGATATTTTTACAGCAACAAGGAGAACTAAAAGCCAAAGCTCGACTTTAGATTCATCGGGTGCAGTTTTTACTATTAGTAATTATATTGTTCATTGTTATTATTATTGTTTATCATGATGTGTTTTTTAATCTGACCTTAATTTTGCTTTTTAGGAGTCGATGACAAGGTTACAGACAAAAATAATGTTGGTACTGCAGGTATTTTATTGATTATGTATTGATGATACATTATTATGATGTTTTCTTAATCTCAGTAGCAATTTTCTATATATTAACTGTGTTATGTTATGTTTGTTACAGAAGTAATTGAGCAGGCAAATAATGAGATAGTCACAAAATCTTCAGGTTTATTTTTTTTCTGTTTTTTAGATATTTTTTAATATGTAAATAATTTTTCTGTTTTGAAACATTGAATACAACACGAACTATATGTTTAATTTGTGTTTTTATTTGGTTTTAAATTATATATATGTTTTTTTTATTTTTTTAAAGATAACCAGGTACTATAATCCATATTGATTTGTTTTTATATGTTTTAAGTTTAGTTTTATATTTAGTTTAACATGCAGTTTACAATTCAGGTGGTATAACAAGTAGAATCAAAAAGAATGTCTTACATTCAAAACAGGAGTAAAGATTCAAGGATTCCTACTAGAGGTAACAATGTTATAAAACAGCATAATTATGATGGTGTTTCCCCTATTGTTTAGTAATATAGAGTTTGTTGATTGTTTATTAATAGGGAATAAAAAACCTAAAGAGAATTTTGGATATCAAACATCTTCTATTAAATCTACGGATAATTTAAGAGGTATAGTCGACTAAAAAAAAATTATTTATAGGGTTTTTTATATGCACTATTTATTTATGATATATTGCTGCTTCATGAACAGGCAAAACAAACTCAAGGGAGAATTTTGGCTACCAGAGATCCTCTTATAATGCCAGTGATGATGAGAACAATGATAGTGAAAGATTTTTGCCAGGTTATTTTTGGACTATGAATATAAAACATAGTTTACCATTGTTCTACAATTTGTGGATTATATGTTTTCTTTTTTATATTATAGTTTTGTTGCCTATATAGTAGCAGGTAACATTGTTGTAGATATTATTTTTTATTTGGCTTATACATTGTAGTTTTGTTGGCTATACAATAGCAGGTAATAAAGGGCATAATCAGAAAAGAGTAGATTATGAACAAGCACAAAAAGGTAGCAGAGGTGAAAGAAACAACTTAGTCAAGGCTTCAACAAAACATACTCCTTCATCTCACAGTTTCAAAGCATCACCTGCGATCAAGGACCGAATGATTACTGCCATTAAACATCTCAATCCAATGTCGGATAACATGGCTATTAAAGGAAGATGCATATCTCTGTGGCACTCACACAAACTCCATGAAGAACATGATCCTTACAGCTTGGATTGTGTTTTCCAAGATGTGGATGTAAGTTGGATTCCACAATGAATGTGATGTATATATTTTTAACTTGACTTTTGTAACGTTTTTTAAATGTAATATTTTTTGTTACACAGGGAGAGCGAATACAGATTTATATAAAGAAAGAATTAATGTTCAAATTCGAGCCACTTATCCAAGAGGGTCAATGCTATATCCTATCTGATTTTGGTGTGGCCGAGAACAGTGGGAGGCTACCATTGCTGCCAAATAGGTGGAAAATTTCGTTTTATAAAGGAACCCAAGTAACAAGAATAGAGCAAATAGACGATAACATTGTTGGTTTCATTAATGAACCGTTTTCGAGAATTTTAGACTCCGACAATGAGTATCATGAACATGACTGTGTCGGTTTGTATATATATATTTTGTATTTGTCACAAAATAAGTTGAAAGGATTTTCATATTTATTTGATAATACCATGAATTATTTGCAGATGTAATTGGTACAGTTGTTGGTATTGGAAATAATGTTACTGTCAACAGCTCTGGAGGACCAAAAGTACGAAGGACTGTCGTTATTGAAGATGCAGAGTGAGTATTATGCGTTTACGTAACTATATATTGTTGAAGTTTACACACATATAATTATATTTGTGATCTTCATACAGATCTTACAGACTTGACTGTACTTTTTGGGACAATTGGGAACACATGTGGGATGAATACGATCAGAAGCTAGATGAAGTTGGCCATTTAGACATTCTTTTGATGTTTGGAAAAGTAAAATATTGGGATAGTAAGTTTAAAAAATATCTATTTAAATTGTTTGATTTAAATTACAATGTATGTATTTGTTTAGTTATTCATTTTTCTTTTTTATTAACACAAAAACCAGCAATACATAATGCTCTATTTGGTTCAAAGATCTATATTAACAGGGAAATCCCTCAATTAATTTCCTTCAGGAAAAGGTATTTTCTTATGATATTGTTTATTCGATTTTAGTCATGTATGTGCAATTTTTAAAAAACATAAAATTGACGTTAATATTTACATACTTTAGTTACGAAGAACAAGAAGGGTATGAAGCAAATGACTTTCGTATTCAATCGTACACACAAGATATGCGTGTTGTTACACCTTCCGAGTTTATGCGAGGTTGTTTAAAGAGAATGGTTGGTTCGATTCGTAGCATAGAGCCGGTACGAACGTAACCACTTATGATCTGTATTTTTACCTTTTAAAATTTTACGCTACATTCCCTCAATTATTAACAAAACTTTTTTTTTTTGGTCAAATTGCAGAAAACCTATTGTGCAGTTTATGCTAGAGTACATAGCATACAATATGAAAGTGGGTGGGCTTATACAGCTTGCAAGGCATGCAATACTAGAGTCACTGCTATTTCGGCTAAAACAGGATCAAGTTCGAGGAACAAGAAACAAGTGTGGTACTGTAAGAAACATACGCTGTTGCTTCTAGGTATGAACATCAATCATACTAATTTTTGTGTAGAAAGATTATAGTAAATAAAACGTTGTATACGTGTTTAAAACATGAAAATCATCTGTAGGTTCAAAATAATTGTCCGTATAGTTGATGAGAGCGGCACTGCACAAGTAGTTATTTTCAACAACAATGTTCATAAAATGAGAGATTTGACTGCATGGGATATCATGGAAAAACATGGAATGGATACAGACCAATATTTTCCTGATGAACTTAATCAGATTATTGGGAAACAATATCTTTTCAAGATATTTTATTCCGAGTTTAACCACAACAATAATAGCCACATATACCGTGCTGAAAAGGTGACTGAAGATGTTGATACAATTAACTACTTCAAAATGGGTTTCTTGGATAATGAGGTTTGATGTTGCCAGTGCTTTAATAATTTGTATATACTACATTGATTTAAATAAGTTGTCCGTATAAAATTTGTAACGGAATTATGTTTGATTGCAAAAATAATGTAGAATGACGATGAAAATTTGGAAGATGATGAATATGATTCAGAAGAAGGGGATAATGAATCACAAAACTCCGAAGAAGTGTTTTATGAGGATGAAGATGCCAACGTTTTAAAAAACACAACAATTGATGACGATGAGGTAATGTAAAAACGTTTTGCATAGCTCTTTACTTATATGTCCACTGTCGAAAACGAGAATATTGTATTTGATTAGCTCAAATAAAACAATGCAGGAAAGCAACTTAGATATTAGAATGGAAAATGTTGGGCACAATTGTCCTTTTTCATCTGCCACTGTGAATGAGGTATCATGCATTACCTAATTAAGTATATAAATATTTATATTTTTTAACAAGCATAACATATTAAGTTGTTTTTCTAGGACTTAAATTTTGTTAATGATGAATCAGCAAACAAAAGTATACCTGTTAATGAGGTAATTTAAAAATTAAATTAGATTGTTTGTTAGGTATTTTTCATGTTTACAAAAAAGAATACATTACTTACTATGTTATGAATGAACACAGGAAAGAGACACAATTACTAATGGTGCTTCAAATTCTAACATCTGTAGGTTCAAAATAATTGTCCGTATAGTTGATGAGAGCGGCACTGCACAAGTAGTTATTTTCGACAACAATGTTCATAAAATGATAGATTTGACTGCATGGGATACCATGGAAAAACTTGGAATGGATACAGACCAATATTTTCCTGATGAACTTAATCAGATTATTGGGAAACAATATCTTTTCAAGATATTTTATTCCGAGTTTAACCACAACAATAATAGCCACATATACCGTGCTGAAAAGGTGACTGAAGATGTTGATACAATTAACTACTTCAAAATGGGTTTCTTGGATAACGAGGTTTGATGTTGCCGGTGCTTTATTAATTTTTATATACTACATTGATTTAAATAAGTTGTCCGTATAAAACTTTGTAACGGAATTATGTTTGATTGCAAAAATAATGTAGAATGACGATGAAAATTTGGAAGATGATGAATATGATTCAGAAGAAGGGGATAATGAATCACAAAACTCCGAAGAAGTGTTCTATGAGGATGAAGATGCCAACGTTTTAAAAAACACAACAATTGATGACGATGAGGTAATGTAAAAACGTTTTGCATGGCTCTTTACTTATATGTCCACTGTCGAAAACGAGAATATTGTATTTGATTAGCTCAAATAAAACAATGCAGGAAAGCAACTTAAATGTTAGAATGGAAAATGTTGGGCACGATTGTCCTTTGTCATCTGCCACTGTGAATGAGGTATCATGCATTACCTAATTAAGTATATAAATATTTATATTTTTTAACAAGCATAACATATTAAGGTTTTTTTCTAGGACTCAAATGATGTTAATGATGAATCAGCAAACAAAAGTATACCTGTTAATGAGGTAATTTAAAAATTAAATTAGATTGTTTGTTAGGTATTTTTCATGTTTACAAAAAAGAATACATTAGTTACTATGTTATGAATGAACACAGGAAAGAGACACAATTACTAATGGTGCTTCAAATTCTGCTACACCTTCAAGTGAAGATACACAAAACAAAAAAAGAGACCGTAGTTTGTTTGACGAATCAACCAATGAAGATGAAGAACACGAAAACACCAAACAAGCAAATAAGAGGATGGTGTCAATGAGCGTCGACAAGGATGTATGATGACTGAACGTTAAAGATTTAATTTTGTTATGTCATATTAAGAGTAATTCTGTTTCACATTGTTTGGTTTGGTATTATATACATTTTATTTCTTAGGGAGTTTGAATATTTATCAAGACTTTTTAAATTTTTATATGCATGTGATTAGTAATAATGAATTTTGTTTCTAAATATGAAATTAGTTTGAAATACATAATTTTAAGATAAAAATTGTTGAAATATCAATACTGATGGTTTTATTAACTGTATTCTTATAAATGTTTATGCATAAGGCCCAATAATATAAGCCCGTAGATTATGTAAATTAATTGTGTAACTTTCTTTTAACATGGTGGTTTTATTAAGTGTATTCTTATAAATGTTTATGCAAGAGCCCCAATGATATAAGGTTATAGATTATATCAATTTAATATCTAAGTTTCTTTTAACATTAATGTAAACAAAACACATATGCTTATGAGCAGGAAGCATGTAACAAATTATCGTATGAAAACAACCAAAGAAACATAAATATGTTTAAGATTACTATAAATCGTTAATGTTTTTTTACTTTATTTTATTTTGGAATTAATATTTTTTATGAAACAGTCTTTCTAAAACATGTTAAGTCCATAAACAATTGTATTTTGATGATTTTGATAATTGTATGTTGAGAGATGTTTATGTAT
>LBNU01018563.1:54967-68171 GCA_014162995.1 Artemisia annua | reverse complement strand
TACCGTAACTAATTAACTTATAAATGTTAAACAACCTTTATGGTTCGATGAGATTTTCCGAGATAGGTTTTGATGGAAGAATATTAACGTAATAAAGGTGACAGTCGACGGAGAATTAATTTATGAGAAAAGAAAATGCTCCCGCCCTCGAAGGATATGCGCTTAGCGAAAGAAATTGAGAACGGGTTTGGAGAAAAGCATATGCTTGAAGTTCGTGAAAAGAAGTGTTTTTGTTTTTTTTTTTTTTTTTTTTTTTTTTTTTTTTTTTTAAATAAAGAAAATGAAAAATCTTTTTGGTTGTTTTTGGATGTTTTGATAATTTTGTATTTGTTTTGAAATAATTATTTACAAAAGATATTTTGATGTTTTGACTTCCGGTTAGATTGGTTTGTCTAAGAAAAGATTTTAAGAATCTTCGGGAGTCAAACATCGCATACCAATTTGGTGTACCCTGTTCAACATGATCTTTAATAAAATGATACCGTAAGGCGATATGCTTGGATTTGGAGTGAAGGACGGTGTTACATGAGATGGCAATTGCACTTTTGGAGTCACAATAGATCGGGATCTTGTTGAATGTGTAGCCATAGTCTTGCAGCTGTGATCTCATCCAAATGACTTGAGCACAGCACGCAGACATGGGTACATATTCAGCCTCTGTAGATGAAAGTGACGTGCAATCCTGCTTCTTTGACTGCCATGAAACCAGCTTATCACCGAGGAACTGAAGACCGCCAGATGTACTTTTTCGTGTGTCTAGGCACCCTGCATGATCAGCATCTGAAAAGGCGATTAGTTCAAAACCAGAATCCTTCGGATACCAGATCCCCAAATTAATGGTTCCCTTTATGTATCGAAGGATTCTTTTTGCCTCAGAGAGGTGTCGCTCAGTTGGTTTTGACTGATAGCGAGAGCACATATACACGTCAAACACAATGTCTGGTCTGTTGGATGTGAGATACATGAGAGACCCAATGATACTACGGTATTTTGTAGGGTCTACAGGTTTCCCATTTGGGTCAGCATCCAGCTTAGTAGAATAAGACATGGGTGTTGAATAAGTATCACAGCTAGTCATTCCATGTTTCTTTATAATTTCAAGAGCATATTTGGATTGGTTTATAAAAATACCACGGGGTGATTGATGAACTTGCAGTCCTAAAAAGAACGAAAGTTCACCTATCATGGACATTTCAAAATTTGTTTTCATTAATTTTGCGAAAGCATTTGAATATTTCTTATGCGTAGAAGCAAAAATAATGTCATCTACGTAAATTTGAACCATTAAAACGTCCTCCCCGTGTTTTTGAATAAACAATGTAGGATCAACCGTTCCTTTAGAAAAGTTATGTGCCAAAAGAAATGTGGACAGTTCATCGTACCATGCCCTTGGTGCTTGTTTGAGGCCATAAAGTGCTTTATTAAGTCGGTACACATGGTTTGGATGGTCAGGGTCGACGAAACCTTCCGGTTGACTCACGTAGACCACCTCACGAAGTTTGCCGTTCAGAAAAGCCGTTTTGACATCCATCTGATAGACGACCATATTTTTGTGTGCCGCATAAGCCAAAAACATTCGGACAGCCTCAATTCGAGCCACTGGAGCAAACGATTCCTCAAAGTCAATTCCTTCTTCCTGAAAGTATCCTTTTGCAACCAGGCGGGATTTGTTACGAATCACTGTTCCTTCAGCATCTAACTTATTCTTCCATATCCACTTCAGCCCGATGACATAAACTCCGTCTGGTCTTTCAACTAACTCCCAAACCTCTAGCCTTTTGAATTGTTCGATCTCTTCTTGCATGGATTCAATCCAATTATCGTAGGTTAAGGCTTCTTTGATGTTTTTGGGTTCAGCATTAGACACGGTAAGTGCATAAATACAATTTTTAGCATCGGTGTAGATTTACGTCGAGTCATGACTGGTGCGGTTGGATGACCAATGATATTGACTAAAGGGGGGTCCTTTGTCCATTTATGAGTTGCAGGGTGGTGTTGATAAAAAGTTTGCATGTTGGTAGGTTCCAAATTGCGTGTAGATGATTCAGCAATCTCTTCATAAGTCGGGACTGGTGCGAAGGGATTAAAGAATGCATTTGGATCATACGCAGCAGGAGTGGGTACTTGTGGTGGAGTCAGATCTTCAGCTGCTTTGTCATTAGTGGAAACGATTTGTTCTGCTGTAGTTGGTGATTCCATTGGTGGTGCATCATTTTCTACAGTTGTGATTGTAGGTGAAGATGTATCAGGTGTAGCTCGGTCAACGAGAGGAGCAGCGGAATTGGTGGACACATCTGAAGCACGCGGAGCAAAGGTATCATCAAACAGTGGAGCAAACAGTGTTTCCAGTTCCTTACGAGTGAGAGACAAAGGTTCAGTTGAAGAATCTAAGAAGTTAAGACGGTTGGTTGCGGGTCCTAAGCTGTTTTGCTCAGAAGCCATTTCAGATAGTTCATCGAAATTAGCATGGATTGTCTCTTGGATTTCTCTTGTGCGACGATTGTAGATTCGGAAACCTTTGGAGTGCTCACAGTACCCTATGAAAATTCCAATGTCGGCTTTGCCTTTGAGCTTACCAAGATCATCACGATCATTGTGAGGGTAACAGAGAGCCCCGAAGACATGAAAGTGCTGAACATTTGGTTTGCGTTTGTGAACAAGCTCATAAGGAGTTTTGTTGTGGCGTTTATTGATCATGCAACGATTCTGTGTATAACAAGCAGTTGAAACAGCTTCAGCCCATAAGAAATCTGGTAATTGAGCGTTTATAAGCATTGTCCTTGAAGCTTCCACAAGTATTCGGTTACGACGTTCGACAACCCCATTCTTTTCAGGACATCTTGCTATCGACGTTTGATGCTCAATTCCCACTTTCTCAAAGTAATCTCGAAGAATCTGATTCTTAAACTCAGTTCCATTGTCTGTTCTGACGATTCTGACTGTGTTACGCAGTTGGACCTGAATCTTGGTGAGAAAGGTGATGATCATTGATGGGGCTTGATCTTTGCTACGTAAGAAGTAAACCCAAGTCCATTTAGAATAGTCATCAACAATTACTAATATGTAGCGTTTGCCATTGATCGTTTGCACACACATTAGGCCATATAAATCCATATGGAGTAAGTGAAGAACATGTTTTGAACTTGATTCAGCAATGGAATTAAAGTGTGCTCGCTTGCTCTTCCCTTGTTCACATGCCGGACATAAGTGATCTTTTGAGTAGCGAAACCGAGGAAGACCTTCAACAAGCTTATGACGAGCAAGATCCGTCATTGTTTTGAAGTTCAGGTGAGATATACGCTTGTGTCATAACCATGATTTTGTTGAAGTTGCTTTGGAAAGAAGACAGATCGGAGAGGTAGCAATCATATCGGATAATGAAATAGTGTAGAGACCTTTCGCACGTTTACCAGACATAAGATTGTTGCCTTGAAGATCACGAACAAAACAAGTTTTCTCCCGAAACGCTACTTCCAAATCTCCATCGCAAAATTGACCGACTGAGAAAAGATTGTGTCCAAGTCCTTCGACATAATAAACCCGACTGATTTCGATGTTCCCTGTGACATAATCTCCATAGCCCATGATAGCAGCAAAATGATCATTCCCGAACCTGACAGTGCCAATGAACTTTGCAACGAAGTTTTTTAACATTTTGAGGTTGCCTGTCATGTGTCGGGAACAGCCGCTATCAACAATCCAGAGTACAAGTTGCACCACCTGCATCACAAGAAGAAGACAAAGGTGGAGCAATGGTCACATTGGAACCCGAAGAAGAAGTGGGTTCCGATGGGTTAGAAACACAAGAATTAATAACTTTAGGTATCCATTTGAAACTAGGTTTCCTCTGTAACCATTGTTGCCATAGCCAACTAGATTTAGCTTTCTTCTTAGTGAACGCATTAGGTGTTTCAACTTTCCTAGATGTCGTTTGAGCAATGGGTGTAACTAAGGTAGCATTAGAAACTACACTTGGCTTTCTACCTAGCACAGACTTAGAAGCAGTAGGGGGCCTATTAGAAATGCCATTGTAACGTTTCATTTGACGAGATAGGAGAGTATTAGCAACACATTTGGTGTGATCACCAGACAACATATTTTTACGACAAAACACACAAGATGCATTAAACTTAGAAACATTCAAAGGTTCAGCATTCGTTACACATTGATTCAAATTACAGACGGATAAATCAGAACCTAAATCATTTGCAACATGCATTTTATTCAAAGTCCTAGTGTGATCTTCTACTGCTGAGGTCTCTAGAGGTCCACTTTTATGTTTCCAGATCCTATTCTTCTTGTTAAGTCTTTTTCTCTTTGACCTGCTAACATTAGTAGTGGTGACTAGTCCTGTAGATGTTGAAGCAATCACATTAGAATTCTGAGAGTGTGTTTGTTTAGTAGATGTGTCGATGTTATACATTCCCGGTGCAATCACATTATTGTTAACTGATTTTCCTTTCTCAATTGTCTTGAGCTTCTCCTTTAACTCAGTGATGATGTGTTAAGTTTACTTTCAAAAGAAATTTGTCAACTGAAACATAAGCTCGAATGGTGTCAATCTCAGAGTCTAGATTTTGAATTGAAATTGCAAAACAATAATAAACAAAAATCAATGACGAGATTGTTGACTAGTGATAGCTTCACACATTTGATCGAACCAATGGGTTTGCTTAGGTGGTGGTAAAACGGTTTGCATATTTGGTTGTAAGTACGGTTGCTGTTGCACCTGATGCATTAAGAGTTGATGTTGAGGGTACATTGACGGTTGTTGATACACTTGCTGAAACAGTTGAGGATGCGGTTGTTGTTGTGGATATTGTGGTTGTTGTTGTTGTTGTTGATTGTAGAAGTAGAATGAAGGTCGAGACATGATGATTGATTATGCTTCAATGGATCTTTAAAGAATAAGTTGTAGGTTGTTGTTGAAGATTAGTTGTGAGTGTCGAAACGAAAGTCCAAACTTGTAAAAAAAAACTTTTCTTACTCGCTAGAACAAATCCTTACTCGCTAGGTGATACTTGGTACTCGCTATGTTAGATTTGAAACTTGCTAATGATACTCGCTAGAAGTTGATGATACTCACTAGAATTTGATACTCGCTAGAAGTTGATGATACTCGCTAGCTTATATTTGATACTCGCTAGATGCAACTCCTTACTCGCTAAACGATAAGGAAAAATGGCTTACTCGCCAAGAATATGATGATACTCGCTGACAAAACTGTCAAACTCGCTAGAAAATCAAGGATACTCGCTGACCAAATATCAAACTCGCTTAACCCTAATTTTCAAACTCGCTATAATCCCAAAAACACGTTCTGATCAAAATTTTACATTTAAGTGAGTACCAAATTAACGTATACTAAATTCTAATGTAATACTAACCTTTAAACACTAATAAAATACCAACTAACCAAATATAACGAGTACAAACACCATTCAAACGAGACCAAAAGTAACCCAAACTAATCTAAAACAACCTCTAATATCCCTAGGCGAATGATACCACTTGTTAGGTCACCATGGTTTGCATAAACAACCAAAGATACAAAGATAAAGAAGAAACTAGAAGAGAGAAGAAGAGTGTGGAAGGAACTCAAGAATATGAAGTAATGAAATATGTTATTGCATAAGAGAACCAACAAGCCCTAATGAGGGCATACATGAGGTCTATATAGGGGAGTCCAAGAGGCACTAGATACTTCTACTATTTTACCATTTCACCCCTTGGACTTTTACATATCATGAAATTACATCATAAACTTTCATAACTAAATGATTAAATGTAAAACATAATAAGTCTAATATAGCAACCTATTACAAACTAATGACCGACACTTTGTAAACGTGAAACGTGTTCCTAACAAACATTGTGTCTCTCATTCTTCTTTCATTCAACATTGTGCTTCCACCTGCCTCCCCGGTTTTAGCTCTTAAGTTGTTCATCATGCATTAAGGTGTACTCCTTGAAAGGATTATGTGCAAAGAAAAAATGACTTACACAACTGGCCTTCACATTATTGCCAAAGGGTCACACTGGTGCACACTAAACAGAACATGCAAGTGGAAATAAGAAACGAGTGACGAAATTATGTAAGAGCAGTGAGGAAATGAAATATGGTAGTAGTTTCATAGAGGGGTAAAACAGTAATTATCCAAGGTTAATATATTTATCCATGATAAATATATAAGTGATAAAAGGCAAAACCACAAACCTATTAAAAGGGTCGTGCATTCGACCGACCCCTTAGGCGGAAGTTTGACTCATTGTCAAACTTGTATTTACTTTTTGGATAATTCTTAGGGACTTCATGTGCAATTAGGAAAGAGTTTGTAATCCTATAAATACAAACCGAACCTAAACTAGAAATCACATTAATCCTCTAAATCCTAAAACTTCCCCTCTCCTCCCTCGTGTGTTTGACCGATCGACCAAAACCAAAAGGATAAATCCCTTTTGTCGTTCGTCTCTAAATCAACCTAAGTCGACTATTGTTGATTTCCCTAATTGACTTTGATTAGGGTTTACACAATTACGTACTCGCCATCCATGCATAGGTTCGTAGCTAGTTCTACCTGTGCAGTACCGGTGGATACGTGACGCAGTATAAGCGGTGATTTTCCACAAGAAACCCTAAGAAGATTCGTGGAGCATCAAGAACAAGAGGAAGGCGTTCCGTGCAGAGGCGGATCTATGTACTATGAGGCGGTGCCCGGGAACCACGTTGCACAACGAAATATTTTAGAAGCCATGTAAAAAAAATTAGGAACCACCTTAGAAATTATTTGGGAACTAACTTATGAATTTTTTTGAAAAATGCTTTACTTTTAGTATAAACTATTCTTAGCCCAAATATCAAATAACCCAAATAATTAGCCCATCTATTAATTAATAATTAGCTTAAATAAAAAGGCATGCAAAGTCCAAGTTGTGGTCTTGTGGATCAACAAAAGGAATTAGGGAAGCGAATGACGGATACTCGATCGACTCACAGTTTTCAGTTAACAATCCAATTGTAAGTTACTTGTTCTTTAGTTTATTTATCATTTTAGTTTCTATGACTAATTAAATGGTAGTATGTTATGTAATTGCACTATTGACCTACTTACTATTATTTGTTCTTTAGGGTTTGTTACTTAGGACTTTAATTAGTCTTTAGGTTAAGATGTTGTGCATCATGTGATTACCGATTAAAAGTTTGAATTTTGGTATTTGTTTTAGTTAAAATGTTGAAGTTCTTAACCAAAAAAGGAGCATCTAGTTCAACCTCTAAAGATGGAGATAAGGAGCAAAGAAAGTATATGAAAATTGATTTAAAAGACCTTCCTGTTGATCCGAAAGATCGAAAAAGTATAGACGAGTGCCATGTAAATCAACGAGATGAGATTAGACGAGCATATTTGATTAATAGGCCTTTCCAACCTAAGAATCATAATTTCAAAGTTAGGGATATCGGAGATAAACCTCGTCGATTTGTTGCTTCATGGTTTGATGATTATAAATATTGATTGGAATATAGTGTAAAAGAGGAAGCTGTTTTTTGCTTATGTTGTTATATAGTCAAATCTATGCAAGAAGATGATTGAAACAAAGAAAAATAAAATCTACCCAAATGTATATCTTCTCATCAAGTTAGTGTTGATTTTTCCGGTTGCAACTTCAACCGTGGAACGTGCGTTTTCGGCAAAGAAGCTCATTAAGAGTGATCTACGCAATAAATTGTGGGATGACTTTATGCATGATTGTTTAGTCTCATATGTTGGAAAGGATATATTAGAAGGCATTAGTAATGATACAATCATCGCTCGTTTTCAAGTTATGAAACCTAGGAAGACGCAAGTGAAAGTGAAATTGTAAACGTATTAACTATTATGTTACAATTCTATGTTTAATATTTTTTCTTATTATCGCATCTTGTAATATTGGACCCCATCCGACCCGAAAATTGACCGGTTGGTTGGTTGACCTATTGAATTTTTCAAATCGACCAAATCAAGGAACCACCTTAGATTTCCGGCTATATTCGCCATTGGTTCCGTGCTGATTAAGAAATGTCGTGGAGCTTATGTTATTGCAGGATAAACAAGTAAGTATTCTTAAACACCCTTCTTATGAGTCAGATCATCATCATGAACTAGTTCAACTTTTGCATATTCAGGTTTTGAGCCACGTTTTTCGGTGGAATTAGTTCAACCATTGTTTTTTAGTGCTTTGAAAGAAAATTTTGCAAGAACTTGAAAACAAAGATGAATAATAACTTTTTTAAGAAAAATAAACATGAGAAAACCGTTGAACAAAATTATAAGTGAATTTTTGTATCAAGAGTCTCATGGATGGCGCAATGTTCATGTATGGTACGTGAATCGTGCTTATATTTGGGTATGGATTGATAGCATGTTCGGTTTCCCTTTAATGACTGGTAAGAACTCCGTGATAAGATATAAATATCTCGTAGCCAGGATAATGCTTGCGTAATTCAAATGTGGTTGTATTATAAAATACCCATGATACATGTATGAAAATGATAGCAAACCTTATTTATTAAAGAGGGGGATTTATGGTTCTTAGCTCATTTATGGACATATGAAAAGTGTCAATCATCCCATGAGTAGACAAGAATGACATGTGTTGTCACCTCATTGGTTTATGACTTGCGGATGTGATCGTGCCTGCACCTCGTTCGTGTGTCCACCATACACTTGTTGTTTGACCACTGAGAGCGTGCCATGTATACATTCTTGGTAACAGGTTTGAGTGATGACCACTAATGCATCACGTGCTCTTGTCCTTGCTAACTATGGAGATTTCCGAGGCTACGAATAACCTGGATCAATGATTTTACCTTGAACGTATGTTAGTGCTACTCGATTTTTGTTTGTGATGGTCCCAATGAGTGTATTCGACGTAATACGATTGAGCAGGATAATGCATATGTCATCAATGCTATGTTACATATCAAATTTTATCTTTATTATTATTATTATTGTTGTTGTTGTTGTTGTTGACTAGAGGAATTAATTTAATTAAAAGCCAATAACAATTAAATAAAACACGGCATATAACAAGGCATCGACAACCAAGCAGAATCAAAATTATAGTCATTAATAATGAAACTGAATAAAATAATGAGTGTCGAGATAAGTTTACATATCGCGCCAATTAAATGCTATCGATCCCCTAGTTGAATACCGAAGGGTTTGCCCCTTAAAAAGTCACGACCCAATGTCCTACTTTTCTTCTATTCGGCTGCTACAGTACTAAAACAAAAGAGAGCCTAAATATTGATTATCAAATTGTACGCACATGCTCTCATTTTATAATAAACGAGCAGGGTAGCCTGCGCGTTGCTGCGGCAGTGATGTGTTGTCGAGCGGTAATAACTCACATGACCACCAAGACCTCGAATGTCGAAATTCACAAAGTTGAAACACCTCTTTATGCTTCCCTAGCTGTTATAAGACAAACGGATAAGGTAAAGCAATGAATTATAATAAATAATCATTATGTTCACAGGATTGGAACTGATATGAAAGTACACCATCTTGACCCAAAAAAAAGCCATATAATCCATAAAAGTAACTACCTTTAAAATGCACAACCATTATTGCATAAAAACCATTTTTTTTCTTTATAGATTATTACACCTTCAAAAGATAAAAAGTTCATAAGTTCTTTAAAATAAGCTTACCTAAACATCTTCAAAAAGTTACACAACTTTTCTACACAAATAAGCTATGATGCTCTTCAAACAAACTGATTGAATCATACTATAATAGCTACTGTATGATACAAATTACAGAGAAACTCACATTGAAAAATAAATGTCAAGCACCACAGCCGTACATAAAGCAATAAGTAGTTCATACAAAAGAAGGATGAACCTAAAAAAGAAAAAAAGAAACATAACTATATTTAGTTGCAGCAGCAGGTGATGTATCAGGGATACCACACAAAATGATATTCATTGCAATTTGCGATTGTACTTTATCCAAATACTTTTCATTACTTACTGGAAGCTTTTCCTATTTGCCCCCTAATTAACAACGGATACAATTCTAAATTCTTTATGCACACGATTTTTCGCATCAAGATTCTAGGAAGTCTTCATCTAGTATTGCAAGTCGCAAATGAATAGTTTCTAGCAATCCGGTATACTAAACCAACAAATCGAATCCGGCTAATTAACGAGTTATTCTAAATATTCATATCAGATAATCACTTTCAAAACCTAATTCCAAACACCAACTATCTACACATTCCACACATAAAAATCATTACTTTTACACAAAATTGAGGAAAAAAACACTATAAATCTCATAAGCGCGTCAAGAACAACAAAAATGCCACGATTATCACTCCTCCTAGATTTAGGTTGATTATCTCCTTTAGCAGTTGTATCATCATTAAAAGGCCTTGTAGTCAATTTCACTAACCTATAATCAAAACCCATAAATCAAAACACATCAATTAATCAAATAAACAAAACCCAATTCATAAAAACATAAAACAAATCAAAATAACAAAAGGGTATTGAAAACTAATGATTTTTGTTATTTGTTAAATGATTCAAGACTCATGGTTTGGTTATGTGATAATCGGGTATGACGGTTAAATCTGGTAATTTGAATAAACAAATTAGAACTCGAGACATGCAATTTTAGCCGTACGACTCCTTTTTTTGTTTGATCGGAGATGATAATGTGGGATAAAAACATGGTTTAGGGTTTTTGGGCTTCACTTTTTTCATTTGTGCTTGATCGGACATGATACAAACGGGTAGTGATTGTGTGGGTTGTTTTTTTATATGGCTTTTTGATGAGTGGGGAGCTCGAAAAAATGGGTGTGAAAATGGTAGAAGAAGAAGATGGGTAATTGTTCTGGAAAATTGTGATGGTATATGGTATACTAACACAAAAAAGGGGAAAAAGTTGGTACTGTTCCAACCACTATAGTGTACCATCGTTTGAAGCCTATGTTACTGTTCGAAACACTGTGGGATACAACTTTTTGAAGCACACAATTTCTGGGTTTTAGATATATAGTATAATATGTACTTTGACTTTGTCCACGGAAGGCCCCTGAAGTTGCGCCACTTTCATCCTTGGTCCTTGCACCTTTTTCTTTTATTTCATCGTATAAAACACTAAAAAGTGTTTTAAAATTCATGCCAACTTAACAAATTCGGTCCCTAATCGTTCTTCTAAATATTATCATCAGTCCTTGAAGTAAATAAATATTAATATCAACTTGTCATTTTCAGTCCCTAACACTTCGCGTCCAAGTAATCAATTACGGCTTAACTAAACCACTAAGTTACGCCGTAACTCTTCATTAGTTCGAAATTATCCACCCCTTAAATTACTCGACGGCGTAGCCAAATTACCAAGTTACGCCGCAGCCTTCATAATTATTAATTACGGCGTAACATTAAGAGTTGGTTAGGTCATAATTAATTCAATCTCATAAGTTCCATTCGGTGTCATAACTACGCTGTAACCTCATGTCGTGGTTACAGCATAACCTTCACGTATATCGACATAACCCAATGTATAGCTTATGCTGTAACTAGTCTTCAGAATAGGTTTTAATACTTTTTGGCCTTTTCTTGCATCTTTTCCATTCCAACACCTCATTTATTCTGTCATGTAAATATAAACAAATTTAACCAAATTAAGTACCATATTAATATAAATGGGGCAATAAACACAAGAATTTGATATGTAAAATATCATATTATTTGATGTTATCATTGTTATTCTTATTATTGTTATTGTTATTGTTATTGTTATTGTTATTGTTATTGTTATTGTTATTCTTGTTATTGTTATTGTTATTGTTATTGTTATTGTTATTGTTATTGTTAAAAATGAATCAAACTTGTCACTTTTTATCGTTGTATGTAGCCATGTTATTTTTTTTAATGTGTGACTAAACTTTCAAATTTGATACATTGTGTGTATTTTGTGACCATTTTACCCTTACATTTTCTAAATTTTGAAGGGCGAAATGGTCATTTTACAGGGCTGAATAGTCACAAAATACACACAATGTACCAAATTCGAAAGTTTAGTCACACATTAGAAAAAAAAATAACATGGCTACATACAACAGTAAAAAATGTCAAATTTGATGCATTTTTAGATAATTAGCCCTATTGTTATTGTTATTGTTGTTACTGTTATTGTTACTATTATTGTTATTGTTATTAGTGTTATTGTCATTATTATTGTTATTGTTATTGTTATTGTTATTGTTATTGTTATTGTTATTGTTATTGTTATTGTTATTGTTATTGTTATTGTTATTATTATTATTATTATTATTATTATTATTATTTTATTATTATTATTATTATTATTATTATTATTATTATTATTATTATTATTATTATATAACATGGCTCTGATACCATTGTGATAACAGGATCGTTGATAACATTAATATAATATTACAATGTAAGTAATATTAATATAATATAATAATTATGATAAATTATTTATATTATTATAATTAATCTTACGATAATAAAATTCCCTATATATATTATAATGCACCGATTCAGTGCATTCTCATTGGCCGAATACTTAAAATAATATTGTTGGTGGGCTTCTTGATGGGTTTCGTTGTTTCACATCTTAAGCCCAATATTTCGTCTTGCCAATCCTGTTAAACAACTGCTCATCAAAATAAGGGCAATTTATACTGAAACCCACAGCTTCCAGACCTTCCAGAGTTATCTGCACCACCTCTTGATTGACCCTTCTGTCCCCATGTATCTTGAAGATGAAGAAGCCAGAAGAAACCGCCGTCACATCCCCATGGAGACCCTCTGTCCTCTTCCCTGACATGATAAATAAGCAGTCGACCAAGTTAAGGTTTACGTTATTGATATTCATTGCTTTATATATCTTATTTATCATAGCCTTTTAAAAAAATGTCTCATTTATCATAATAATCAGTTGCTAGATATCTTATTTATAATGATCCGTTGGTAACTATCTTACTCCGTATTTATCAACTTTATTTATATGTGAGATTTCTTTTATTCTATCAAGTTTATTTATATGTGAGGTTTGGGCTTCGATTTGAAACCAACGGCGAGAGACGAGTGAGGAATTGTTCTCGGTCGTTGGTGGTTGTTAGGTAGTGTGCAACATATTGCTATGCCCGATTGAATCTGGTACTGACGTTTGCCTATGTA
>LBNU01018563.1:11602-54326 GCA_014162995.1 Artemisia annua | reverse complement strand
TGTTTTCTATTAACCAAACCCCCCGTAACCCAGATATCAACCACCCTAACTCTTTGTGTATATACACCTTTTGGTGAGTGGTTTTGGATTTAGATGACATGAGGTAATAGTTGAACAGTATTTGAATTTAGATGAAAGTCAAGGGATGGATGTCTCGCCCTTATGGGTATGCTGAGACACAAATTAGCGTTGACTGAGCTTTCCAACATTCGCGATTGTTGTGTAGACGAAGTACTGAAATAACCCAATCGACTGGATATGCAGCAGTAAAGACGTAATCTACGCAAGCTTTATATTCATAGGGTAAAATATTAATTGTTTTCTGAAATGCACAAAAAAGCTTTCCAATCTTTCTCTTTGTACATCAAATAAGTAAGTGGTCTAAGGGAATGAGTTTCTCATACCAACATCATCAACCCTACTATGAACATCCCTTATATTTGGCATCCTCAAACCCATTTAACACGTACCAAACATAACACATCATTGTCATTTCCATTCTTTTCATTCCATACCCCCTCAATCTAAACACTTAGTCATCTTTTTGTGTTTCTTGCCATACCCAATCCAAACACTACTCGGTTCTCTTTTCCATAGCTTTGTTGATGTCTTTTCTTCTTTTGATCTTGTATCTTGATATATATATTGATGAGTGTGTAAATACTCATCATTTTTGTCTTATCTAAACTGCAAAAATATTTAAAAACACTCAGAATGCATCAAAATACAGAAAATATCCCGAGGATTGTGTTTATATATTTCAGATGCAAAATGATGAAACACGATGAAACGAACAAAGTTTGCATAATTAGCAGTTTCAGTCCCTCAATTTCAAAAATTGACAAAATCAGTCCCTGAGCATTTGTTTTTGGAAAAGTAACCCAAGTCCTTTGGAATTCAAAAGTTGTCATAATTAGTCCTTGGGTGAAAAGTTTCCAAATTTACAATTTTGGGCTCTCAAGTTTCCATTTGGCAGATTTGGTCCTGGGAATTTCAAAAGTGGAAGTCAAATGTGGTCCTTCTACTATTCATCTTTGGCAAGAATGGCCCTTATGATAACTTTGGAAGATTCGCAAAACAGGTCCCTAAAATTTCAGCATATTACACTTTTGGCCCTTGTGGTATTTTTTCTTTCACTATCAAAACTAAACGGACCACTCTTTATTATCATAAACCCAAAACAAAAACCAACCCAAACACAAACACGAACACAAACACAACCCAACATCACCAGCCCACCCCTTTTTATTTACCCTTTAGCCCACCAAGCCCAAAACAAAACCAGCCCACACCATTTTTACTAATAATCCTCCCCCCAGTCAAACCCACGTTTGACCCGTCCCCTTCCTTCCCACCTTTACACCACTTGGCCTGCAACACCATCCCATCCACCACCCCCACCATCTCAGTCACATCCACCGCCCAACCCACCATGCACCTAACAAGACAACCCTCATTAATGTCAACCCCCCCCCTCTTGCTATAAAAAACAGACAAATTGCTATATCTCTTTTTGGTGCCAAAACAAATTCAAAGGTCAAGATTAAGTTTGAGTCATCCAATGGTCTAGAATTGAGATGAGAAAGAGACAGAGGGTCCCAAAAACCCTAATGGAGTCCTATATAAGGAAGAAGATAAAGAGAAGACCAAGTGTAGTTTACTTAGTTAAATTTTTCATATCGTTTTCATGTAATTTTCCTTTTCAGTTATAAAACTTAGTTCTAATTTGTATTTTCAAGTTTTTTAGTGTATTTAGTATCTATTTCAATCAATGAAATCCAGCTTCAAGTCTTAATTTATGTTTTAACATTTTCTATTGAAAATTTTCATTCAAGCTTAATGTTGTTAAAAGTGGTTATTTAGTGTACAAATAAGCTCACTTAAGCTATTTAGTGAACTTATATAAGCCATTAAAGCATTTAAATCAGTTTAACTTAGAAAACCAAAAATACAAAAAAATCAAGAAAATTCAGTGAAAAAAAAAGAGAGAGAAAGAAGAAGAAGATGGCTGGAGCATTGTTGATAATGGATGGCAGTGGGTTAGAACTCCATGGGGAGTGTTAGGAAGTGGTTTATGGTCCTTGGTTCTTGGCCTTAGCTTGGATTGCACATTGTAAGACTCTTGTACAATTTTTCCATTTAACTGTATAACTGTTTTTCCTTGCTCATATATGTGTTTTCTGTGCTTATTAGGTGTATTTAAGTTAGATTGTTGCTTAATATTGAATGCTTATTTGCTTATTTACTTTGTGATCACATTTCATCATTTCACTGTTAAAAGTTAGCAATAAAGTAATCTTAGTTAGTCATTGTTCTTGTTGGTGATTATCTGCTCAATTCAGCTTATCTCATCATAATAAACCCTTGTGAACCTGAATTGTGGCCTAAATCACTAAATTGCTTCTTAAAATCTAAAAACAGTTTACAAATAGGAGTGTTTGGTTCAGTAGGGTAATATGTGCTCAGGTTTGTTTGGGTTGGTGTTTGTATTTGATAAAGGTCACATTAGGTCCTAATAACATAGGCAAACCATAAAAACCAGTATCTCTTTGACAAAAAGTCAAAATCTTGAAATACTTGCTCTCATTTGTTCACTGTGTAGGATTTAGGTTCCATTACCATGGATTCAGTTGCATAATTAGTTAGGATAACTCAAATCAATCTCATTTTAGCTTAATATATCATTTTCAATCAATAGGACTCAATCAAATCTCATAAAAGTCAACTTAGGGTTAAAATCTCAAAAGTCAAATTTCCAAATCTGTTAACTTGGACAAAAAGGCCGAATACTTAAAATAATATTGTTTGGTGGGCTTCTTGATGGGTTTCGTTGTTTCACAATCTTAAGCCCAATATTTCGTCTGCCAATCCTGTTAAACAACTGCTCATAAAATAAGGCAATTTATACTGAAACCCACAGCTTCCAGACTTCCAGAGTTATCTGCACCACCTCTTGATTGAACCCTTCTGTCCCCATGTATCTTGAAGATGAAGAAGCCAGAAGAAACCGCCGTCACATCCCCATGGAGACCCTCTGTCATCTTCCCTGACATGATAAAATAGCAGTCGACCAAGTTTAAGGTTTACGTTATTGATATTCATTGCTTTATATATCTTATTTATCATAGCCTTTTAAAAAAATGTCTTATTTATCATAATAATCAGTTGCTAGATATCTTATTTATAATGATCCGTTGGTAACTATCTTACTCCGTATTTATCAACTTTATTTATATGTGAGATTTCTTTTATTCTATCAAGTTTATTTATATGTGAGGTTTGGGCTTCGATTTGAAACCAACGGCGAGAGACGAGTGAGGAATTGTTTCGGTCGTTGGTGGTTGTTAGGTAGTTGAAAATTATTGCTATGCATTAATCTGGTACTGAGTTTGTGTAATCTATCATTCTGTGAGGGAGGCGGTGGTAGAGTGTTTATAAGATGATGAAGCTAGGGTAAAACCTATAGTACTCCCTCCGTCTCAAAATAATTGTCAGGAGACAAGAATTACAAAGTTTAATAAAAGTGATGTCACTTTAGTTTTCAACTACCCAAAGAGAAAATTCCCCTACTATATTCTCTAGTTTTTACTTAAAAGGTAAAGTGAACAATTATTTTAAGACATCCCAAAATGAAAATATGGACAATATTTTTGAGACGGAGGGAGTAATAAAAAAGAACACGCAGGCCCAATTTAATTAAATGCAGTTGAATATTCGTAGATGGTTGTTAAAGGATCCGTTTGGTTTATTGATAGGTTTGGACTTGGATTTGGATTTGGATTTGGTTTAGGATTTGGATTTGTTATAGAAATAATAATAATAATAATAATAACAATAATAATAATAATAATAATAAAGAGATAAAATATATTTTTATATAAAAATTTTTAAATATTTAATTTATATTAAAACGAGAAATAAAAAAAGATATGTGGCTGAAAAATATTTCAGAATATATGAAGAAGCATTTAATGGTGTACATGTCAAACCCCCCACCTCATATAGGGATGAGAATTTGGATTAATCCCTGCGCATGAAGCAAAAGTGGACAAATCAATCAAATGATTTTGCTTTTCTATTAACCCAAACCCCCGTAACCCCAGATACCAAACACACCCTAAGGTTATTTGAGTGGTTTTGGATTTAAATATAGAATTTGATGAATCAATAAGTGTATATATGCTGGAATGACAATGCGTATATCCTTTCCAACATTGTTGTTTAGAAATATAAAAGAAAGTAGGCATAAGAGAATGACAATAATAAGTATTTTTGTACATCAAATAAAGTAAGTGAGTCTAAGGGAATGAGTTTCTCATACCAACATCATCACCCTACTATGAACAATCCCTTATAATTTGGCATCCTCAAACCCATTTACACGTACCAAACATAAACAATCATTGTCATTTCCATTCTTTTCATTCCATACCCCCTCAATCTAAACACTTAGTCAAATCTTTTTCGTGTTTCATTGCCATACCCCCAATCCAAACACTACTCGGTTTCTTCTTTCCATATTTGTTGATGTCTTTTCTTCTTTTGATCTTGTATCTTGATAATATATATTGATGAGTGTGTAAATACTTATCATTTTTGTCTTATCTAAACTGCAAAAATATTTAAAAACACTCAGAAATGCATCAAAATACAGAAAATATCCCAGGATTGTGTTTTATATATTTCAGATGCAAAATGATTGAAAANAATTGCAAATCACATGCAATCAAACAAGTTGAAAATCATACTTCCATTTCCATATTCATTATCATTATTGCCTTAAGCTCATGACACACAACGATTAACAGCCAATCATATAAAATAATATGACGCAAAATAATAGGCCTCCAAGATAGGTATTTGCCAATAACATATGTCATCAAATAAAGTGCGTTTGGTGGTTTTCTCCAACAACCAAACGAGGATTGTTAGCCCCAAATAGATCTATCCACAGTTATTTACGTTCACCCTGCAAGTGATTAAGGTTCATGATCGAGGGACTTTTGGCAATAGCTACTTAAGCAATAAGAATGGCCAGCCGGTATAGCAATACCAAAATAAAAGACTTGTGTTCGGTTTTTAAGCATGTATCTCCCCACAAAATAGTATAAAAGTGGGCTATGAACTCACCTTAGTAGTACAGTAGATGTAGTAGTATCGTAAACTCAACGATGCTAGGAAACGGCTTCACACACAACCTAAAAGATATGGCAAGTTTTAGTTGATAGTCTAAGTCCGGTTTTATCGCGAATATTAGTCATTTAGTTATGAACAAAATCATGTTTGTTTAAATGCCTTAAGTTCAAAAACAAAGTTATATATACATATAACTTGTGAGTACAATGATCGATGATCGATGGAAATTTATATTAAGTCATAGCTTGTAGACGATGAGTCGCGATTGTAATTTATAAAAGAAAACGAATAAACGTATCGTCATATATCATTAAAATTAATTATAGAACGTGAATTATATAACGTATATATATATAAGTTAAATTTATAAAAGTTTTATATTAAACATGTGTATTTATATATAAAACATTAATATTATTTTTATAAAATAATATTACAGAAAAATCCTTTAAGTTTCACCAAAGTTACATTTTTAACCCTAACGATATAAACTTTACACCGTTAGTCCAAAGTTAACTATTATTTCATTTTAAGTCCAAAAGTATCCATATTAACAATATTTATCTAAAAGTTTTAATATTTACAGTTTCTAACTCATAAAAATAGTTTTGACCCAAAGTTTCCA
Source organism: Artemisia annua (assembly GCA_014162995.1). Classification (NCBI taxonomy): domain Eukaryota; kingdom Viridiplantae; phylum Streptophyta; class Magnoliopsida; order Asterales; family Asteraceae; genus Artemisia; species Artemisia annua. Next base: position 48,565 of record LBNU01018563.1, on the reverse strand, counting down.
AATTTGGCAGTTTTAGTCCTCCGTTGGTGAAATTTTGCAAACTTAGTCCAAATTTTACCAAATTCAAAACTTAACATTTTAACTTTTTTTAATAAGCTCTTAACAGCTTATTTAACTTATTTTCATTGTTAAAAAGCTTAAAAATCAATTATTTAGTTATATGGGCATTTAACGAACTTAACTAAGGCCCGTTAACAATTTTCGATCCATTGGGCTTACGAGACATTTGGGCTTGGTCTTGGACTTGTTTTAAGGTTATAAAAATGTTACGAATGAGCTTATGAGACCAGCTTATCAAATAAGGTCATAAACTGCTTATTGGGCTTATGAGCCCATTCGTTAATTATAAAGTTTTTAGAAAACAGTTTTTGTGTCGATCAAAATGGCTACCAAATATGGCTTATACGAGCTTATAAAGTCGAACAAAATATATGTACTAGATGCTAGCAGGGTGGTCAATGAGGTCGAGCCTTAAAAATATTATGTCATGTGTCTAGATTTTAAAATAACGAGGCCAAGTTATCGATCCAAATCCATTTCTGAAAATAATTTAGGGACTTAGAAAATATTCTAAGTGTTTTAATTATATTCGATTAGGTCTAGACAACTTGTAAAACGTGTCGAAACAATAAGTAAACGTTATTATCTAGTTCAAAACTTTGTACATCTCGATTGTTAGCATAGTAATTATATAGGAGGTCGAATAAAAAGTATATATCATGTTTTAATTTAACGAGATAATAGATCAAGAGTAAAGTGCCAAAAACAGAAAATATAATGAAATGAAAATGAAATAGGTGTCGAGTAAGCTTACCTCACCTCAAAAGGGTGGTGTAAACTTAATATATGGTTCGAATTGGTACTAATAGAGATTGTGGATCGACTTGTGGCCAAGTAGGGATGTAGGATGAGCAAAGACGACTCTTGAACTTGTTCCTAAGCCTTCGAATTTCTTGCCAACTTTCTGTCCCACTTCCTTGTATATCTCGACTAAAAATTTAAGTGTTGGTTCGTTTGTGTGTCTGTGATCAACTGAGGATACTAGAGGTCGTTTATATAACTTATTTGAAGCTTTGTGATCACAAGAGATTGAGTGTGAGCTTGTGTACATTGCATGCCACCTCCAAATGTGTCCAATCGAGTTGCAACAAGACAATAGGAATGTGTCAGTGATCTCTTTTCATTCCTGACATTATATGATGTGTATAGTTGTGTTTGTGAGCATTGGTGAGCATGGGAGGTGCTAAGGAAAGCTTTGACACGTTTTTACCAATCTTGCTCATACGGTTTGTGTAGTTTACTTTGCTCAAATTTGAGTGACTAAAAAGGGTGAGGATTTGAACGAACTTTGTCAATCTTGTATATTAGCTAGGTTGTGATTCGAGTTGTGTAAAGATATGATGGTGTTGTGTGTCGAAAAAATGAAATACGAGGGTGTTTGTTCGGCCTTGTGTCGACTGGTACCAAAAGAGAAACAAAAGAAAAAAAAATTAAGGATTGGGTTGGGCTTGTGATTCGGCCCAGTCAGAAATAAGAAAAAAAATTATATAAGGGTCCGGTTTGGTTTATGGTGGGTTTAAGTGGCCCAATGGGTCACGGGGGCCCACATAGCAAGTTTCGTGAGTCGGGTTACGGTCCAATAATATTAGTGAGCAATCTCGGGAATTTTTATAGGCTCGAGAAATATATAAATAGTGTACGGTAAATATACGTAATGTATATTTATATAAATATAAACGTTTAAATATATTCGCGATACTAGACTATCATGGTTCATGTGTAAGCATCGTTCCTAGGCAAATGGTCAATCACAATTATCGTAGTGATTTATATAACATGTCACATATATAAAAAAAATTGTCACCCATAAAAATGGTATTTAATCACGTAATACTCATTTATTCATTTTATTTATTTACTAATCGTATGGGAAAATTACGAGATGCTACATTGAGCCACTTTCATAAGCTCACCCAGAACTTAGTAGTGGGACCCAGGGCTTGTGCCTTGGCTTTTTGAGAAGCTCACCTAGCTGACTCATTAGTTCCAGGTTTATTTTGAGCTTTAGAACCCTTGCCCTAGCTTAATTTAGCTCACTAAAACCCTGCAGGGTCTGTTTGGTTCTGAGTATTTGGATTTGCTTATTTTTGCTCTTTGGCTTATTTTCTTGTGCTTATTGTTCCATTTTAGTTAATTTGTGTTCATATCAGTTGTTCATAGCTATTTTAGTGCTCTGTAGCTTATTTGTAGGTTATTTCACCAAAAATCCATATAAAATCCAAAAAAAAACTAATCTGTTAAGCTCATAAGCACTCAAACTGCTTATTTTTTAGTTTCACAAAAAGTGTTTTCACAAAAGTCACTCATTTTCAGTGTATAAATAGTTTTCAAAAAGAAAAATCACAAAATCATCACTTTTAATAAAGTGATAGCTTCTATTTAAGACATTTGGCTTATTGTTCAGCTTTTTCAAAAAGCATTTTCTATTTTTATAATTTTCATAAGTTCCTGACACCTTTTAGTATTTTTAGTAATTTTTCCAGATTTTTTCTTTTCATTTAGTATTTTTCATAATTAATATTAGTTTAAATAATAATTAAGTAATATTAGTGTAATAAATAGTTTTATTAATTTTTATTAAACAATAGTACTTTTTTATATTTTTCCTAGGGTTTATATATCATAAAATATTTTTAGGAAAATTTTTCATATTTTTCACTGTTCATTTAGTATTTTTCATAATTAAATTAGTTAAAAATAGTATTTAAGTAATAATTAAGATAATAATTATTAAAATAGTGAAATAATAATTTTTATAAACTTTTTATAATTTTCTAGGATTCCTGTAATGGTTAATTAGTTTTCTAAAAATTTTCATAATTTTCTAAGTCATTTTGGTATTTTTAGTAATTTAAATTAGTTAAATAGTTTTAATTAAGTAATTAATTAATATAAAATTCAGAAAAAGACAAAAAAAATATAATTTTAGTTTTTAAATTATTTTTAAGTTATTTTAGAATTTTTAAAAGTGAATTTTCATTTTTCTTAGTTTAATTTAATAAATTTAAGTGGCCCAATGGGTCACGGGGCCCACATAGCAAGTTTCGTGAGTCGGGTTACGGTCCAATAATATTAGTGAGCAATCTCGGGAATTTTTATAGGCTCGGGAAATATATAAATAGTGTACGGTAAATATACGTAATGTATATTTATATAAATATAAACATTTTAAATATATTCGCGATACTAGACTATCATGGTTCATGTGTAAGCATCGTTCCTAGGCAAATGGTCAATCACAATTATCGTAGTGATTTATATAACATGTCATATATATAAAAAAAAATTGTCACCCGTAAAAATGGTATTTAATCATGTAATACTCATTTATTCATTTTATTTATTTACTAATCGTATGGGAAAATTACGAGATGCTACATTGAGCCACTTTCATAAGCTCACCCAGAACTTAGTAGTGGGACCCAGGGCTTGTGCCTTGGCTTTTTGAGAAGCTCACCTAGCTGACTCATTAGTTCCAGGTTTATTTTGTGCTTTAGAACCCTTGCCCCTAGCTTAATTTAGCTCACTAAAACCCTGCAGGGTCTGTTTGGTTCTGAGTATTTGGATTTGCTTATTTTTGCTCTTTGGCTTATTTTCTTGTGCTTATTGTTCCATTTTAGTTAATTTGTGTTCATATCAGTTGTTCATAGCTATTTTAGTGCTATGTAGCTTATTTGTAGGTTATTTCACCAAAAATCCATATAAAATCCAAAAAAAACTAATCTGTTAAGCTCATAAGCACTCAAACTGCTTATTTTTTAGTTTCACAAAAAGTTTTTTCACAAAATTCACTCATTTTCTGTGTATAAATAGTTTTCAAAAAGAAAAATCACAAAATCATCACTTTTAATAAAGTGATAGCTTCTATTTAAGACATTTGGCTTATTGTTCAGCTTTTCAAAAAGCATTTTCCATTTTTATAATTTTCATAAGTTCCTGACACCTTGTAGTATTTTTAGTAATTTTTCCAGATTTTTCTCTTTTCATTTAGTATTTTTCATAATTAATATTAGTTTAAATAATAATTAAGTAATATTAGTGTAATAAATAGTTTTATTAATTTTTATTAAACAATAGTACTTTTTTATATTTTTCCTAGGGTTTATATATCATAAATATTTTTAGGAAAATTTTTCATATTTTTCACTGTTCATTTAGTATTTTTCATAATTAAATTAGTTAAAAATAGTATTTAAGTAATAATTAAGATAATAATTAGTAAAATAGTGAAATAATAATTTTTATTAACTTTTTATAATTTTCTAGGATTCCTGTAATGGTTAATTATTTTTCTAAAAAATTTCATAATTTTCTAAGTCATTTTGGTATTTTTAGTAATTTAAATTATTTAAATAGTTTTAATTAAGTAATTAATTAATATAAAATTCAAAAAAAGACAAAAAAAAATATAATTTTAGTTTTTAAATTATTTTTAAGTTATTTTATAATTTTTAAAAGTGCATTTTCATTTTTCTTAGTTTAATTTAATATTATATTAAATTTAGTTTAAGTTAAATATTAATAATAAGTAATTAAATAGTTTTTAATTAATATTAAATAATAAAATAATCAAAAAAATATTTTTCTTTTTTATATAATTTTCTTTTAATATTAAGTTTGTAAAAAGTAATTTTCACCCCCTGTAGTTTGTTTTTGCTTAATTCCCATTTTTCAGCACGCATTTACATTTGTTTTAATTTTAATTACGTTTTTAGTTTATCTGATGTCCCGTAATTGTTAATAACTGTTATTTAACTCATTTCCATTAGTGTAAATCAATCCAAATCATTATCTGGTTACTATCTTCAAATCACTTATTCCCATAAACGTTCAAAAATACAATTTCAACCTCAGGTTTGACCTGTTGACCACAGTTGGTTAATTTGGACTGACTGTTTGGGAGGAGTCAAATTTTGGTGCCGCTGCAGGGGAGGTTGTTGCGTGTTTTCAAAAACGTTTAAGTTTAGTTGTTTTCAATACCCTCCTTGTACAAATCACATCACTTTGTAAATTTTTGTAAAAAATCAAAATCAAATCAAAAAACAGTCATTAACACTTTTCCTAAAGTGTTAACAACACCAAAAAAAAATCAAAAACAACAAAACAAATCGTGAAGTTAAATTACTTCGTTATATTTAAGATTACAACCTATACAGGTGGAATACGGAGGTTCTGACATTAAATTGCGAACCGAAAAGAGATCCATTCTTTCTCTTCTGCCACCCTGCGAGTAGTCTTAAAGGAACGATTTCGGTTAACGAATCGATTCCAAAAATAATTCCAAAAGTTTTTCACACACCCACGAAAAGCCAAAAACATTTGCTGTTTTCTTGTTAATAAATACATAAAATATTACCACCACAAATCAAGGCAGAATACTACCCAACTAGAGGTATGACCATTAATAAGTTCCCAAACTAAAGATTAAAACTTGCCATTGTATTCTTGTGATTGGTGTACCTTTTTCAAAAAAGCCATTCATATTGTGGTTATTGGTTTAAGTTCTCTGTCGTTTTGCCTCGGTCTTGTTTTAATTGTGATTGTTTTTAGTGCATGCGCACTCATTCCCAGTCAAGGAGAAATCGTCAAAGAAGCATTGCTGAGCTACTTGCAATTACGGAAGAACCCATCATAATGCCCGACGAGCCACCACCACCTCCACCCCTCCCAACACTGATGCAGCTCCTGATTTCCGAACGATGGAGGAGTTGTGTCAGCCCACCATGCAAGGGAGGGGAGGACCCATTGCACCACTCACTATTGGAGCCACGGACTTTGGACTTAAGCACCACATGATCCCGCAAGTCCAGAATTCATGCCAATTCCACGGTTTACCCGGTGACGATGCAAACAAGCATCTCGATAAATTTTTAACCGTCACCCAGAGTATGAAGCAGAATAGTGTCACCGAAGACGGTCTTCGCTTATACCTCTTTCCATATTCTCTCACTCATCATGCTACTGCCTGGTTTGATCGTCTCCCGAAGAATTCGATCCATAGTTTTGATGAAATGGTTACCAAATTTTTAGCAAAATACTTTCCACCATCCATGGTAACAAAATTGAGAAATGATATTAGCAACTTCAGACAGCTTCCCGATGAGTCCTTATTTGAGGAATGAGAACGCTATAAGCTTGCAATTGATCGAGGTCCTAATCACAAAATGCTTCTTGTCACCATCACAGATACCTTCTATAATGGTTTGACTCTTCGTCATCGTGACACGATCAATGCTGCTGCTGAAGGGACTTTCATGAAAAGGACCCCCGAAGAGTGCTACGATCTCATTGAAAACATGACTGCCCACAACAATTTCTGGGATTCCTAAGTCGAGAGGAATGATTCATGTAAATCTGTCAATCCAGCCTCTTCTGAAATAGCTGCTTGATGAAGCGAAAAGTGTTACGCTTTTAGGGGGTCATTTAAGTCCTAATCCGTAATTATTTGATCAAATATTGCCCTAAATCGTTCCTTTTATCATTTTTGGTACTTTGAAGAGGAATTCTGGAAAAGGAAGCATTTTGGACGTTTTTGGTGCATAAAAGTGAAGAAAACGACAAAGTCTCAAAATATGCGGAAAACAGTACCTGACGGCGTCACTCACTACGAGGTGACGATGTCACGCTTTGACAAGACAAAGGATGATTTTTTACACCAGACGCCCCAGAAAGATTTGAAGATTTAAAGGGTGACGGCGTCACACTTTGTGACACCTAGGCCGTCACGTTATATGGTAAAGAGAGACGGCCCAGAAGGATTGTCAAGAGTGGATCTGAGCAATCCGAATATTAGTTTGACGGCGAGGTGACGGCGTCAGACCCTAGAAGCTGACGCCGTCAGATTGTAAAATCTATATATACTTTTCTAATTTTCATTCATTAGTGTGCAAATTTTGGGAAAAACCCTAGCTCGTATTTTACAGTATTTTTAAGGGTTTTTCACCCTTGAAACCTTGATGCTTAATTAAAGATAAGTCTTCTTCCAAATCAATCAATATGTCTATGTGTTGTTTGATTATATCTTACGCTTGTCTTTTAATTAACATGTTAGGCTAGGTCTTTATTGTGTTTGCTTACATCTAATGAAACCTAGCTATTGATTATATGTTTTTGGTTTGCTTGTGATTATTGTGGTTGTGAAGTCGATGTTAGGATTAGAAAACTGGCTAACCTCCTATACGGTAACTTGCTTGAACGTCTTAAGAAACATGAATCGGATGTGTACTACGATTATTTGGTTGTATTTAATGCATGAGCGGATTCTAATGATCCCATGTTAGGAGCTTTAATTCGGCTCGACATAGGAGTGAAGTAGGAGCTTATAGAGTTAGGGAAGATCGTACACGCCCCTACGAATGGTTTATAGGAATACAACCCGTCATCCACATAATCACAACAAACTAATTAACATATACAAGATAGCTAGGGAGTAAGGAAATCTAAGCAAACACATATTTCTCATATATAAGTTTCACTTCTTGTTATTTAATTTTATTTGCAAAAGTAGATATTTGGGTTAGTTGACTAGCAACTAATTCCGCCCACTCCTTCCAAAACCGAGATTTTTACTTGCTTTCATAAAATATAAAAATACAAAAAGAATCATCCCTCAACCCTTAGACCTAATTAGAGTAGCTTTTCAAGCCTAACGACACTATTCCCCGAGAGGACGATCAATCCCCCGGTACTTGCCACTTCACTATACTACATCGGTCAGGTACACTGCCTGGTGGGGGTTGTAAGCTTCTCAAGATCCCTTGAGAGGTAAAACCTAAGTGCAAAGGTTGCAAAACCCACGCATCAAAATTTTTGGCGCCGTTGCCGGGGAATAGTTATTGTTTAGGTTGAAAAACTTTCCATTGACTCTTCCATTCACCATTATGGAGAACGCGAATCCATCATACTACCAACCGCGAAATTCACCCACTCCAAATGACATCTTGATGTTCAAACAACATCAAGATGAACCTATCTATGATGCATGGACTCGTTTTAAATATTTACTCCGAAAAGTCCCTCATCATAGTTTCGATCTACGGTCCCAAATTGAAATATTTTACCATCGTGTCAACCACTATACGCAAATGGACATTGACCATGCCGCAGATGGGGACCTTTGGGGATTAAGTGCTGAAGAAGCATGGGAAACCATAGAAGATTGTGCCCAACTCGATAAAAAGATGGACAACCCAACAAGCGTCGTTACGGATCAATTGATAGCAAGTTTGAGGGAACAAGCAAAGATCTTGTTTGGGGATAAAAAGATGAACGATGAGGTAAATAACATAAGCCTACTAAATAACCCACAATTCCTACCATCATTTGAGGCACACACACTACCAATGACTTTCCCGGAAGAAGTAGAAGAGACTGTAGGACCCCAATAGAGGTAGAGCCCTTGCACCAAACACAACTAGAAGAAATAGGTTTGAATACTTGTAGTCATAACCTTTCTTTTAGTTCTATGGAAGTTCCTAGTTTTGATGAACCGGAGCCTCAACCAAAACCGTTACCTAATCTTCCATCCTTGGATGAAAATTTAGGAATTGAAATAGGTCCCGATCCACCCATCAAACCATATAGTACGGGTAGTTTTACGATGAAGGTAGTAGACTCTAAACCATGTGGAATGAAAGCCAATATAGGAGTGAACCATGACCTTACATACTTACATCACCCATTCATGATTGATCACAAGAAACATTATGGGTTTAAACCGGGTTTATTAGATCAAGATGGATTTCCAACTAGGAGTCTCTCGAAGTTGATAGAAAATGATCCCTTTTTAGGAGAAAACTTTAATTCACCTATTGACCAAAGTGAACTAGGTAAGGTTATGATGAAAGGAGCACACCCCTTTGAGTATATAATTCCTCCACCACTCTTTCCTCACGAGGCATACTTCCACCGAGATGGTGTGTATCGCTACTACCACCCGCACTTAATCTTAAGTGTTGGGAAAACCTCCCCTTTATCCGCTAAATAAGGGTAGAGTCAGGCTCATGACTCGAACAAAAACAAGCGCTTCTTAGAAGGCAACCCAAGCTTTATTTGCTTTGTTTGTATGTTTATTTGTTTGAGTTTATTTGTTTCCGTATGTATCTTTTATTTTTATTATTATTGATTCATGTTCCAAATTAAAATTGTGAAAATGCTTTATTTTGTTTTTAACTTCATCTTAACTACATATAAAGGTATTTTGCAAAAGATAAGTGTAAGGGAAATCTAAATTTGTTTATAAGAACGGAATTGGAACATGAATTGTAACGATATAAAATGAACATACATATTTGTATTTATTAGAGTCAAATGCTTGTATCGAGTCATAATGAAATTTTGTAGGATCCCAGGAGTTAAGGTATTTGTTTTTCCAGAAATTTCCCGGAAACTAAACATAAGAATTCTGTCAGACCAATTCTGACGGCGTCAGCCCTTAAAAGCTGACGGCATCAGCCTTTGTTTCCAGAAAACATTTTAAAATTTAGTTTTTCTGCCGGATTATAAAAATTACTGCACATTGTTATTTAATCCTTATTTATATTACAATGTGTTGGTCACGATACCTTTAAAAGCCTACGCGGCGTGCATGCATCAAACAATACCCACGTTGGTACATAGGATACGTTAACCTACTAATTAACTTGTTGAATAAGAGGGTTGCAANCAATTCTGACGGCGTCAGCCCTTAAAAGCTGACGGCATCAGCCTTTGTTTCCAGAAAACATTTTAAAATTTAGTTTTTCTGCCGGATTATAAAAATTACTGCATCTCTAATTCCAGGAATCTGCAAAATTTTCATTCCACAAGCATTATATCCTTATATAGATTTTGCCGCCGATTTTACACGGCGTTTGCCTAGTTTGTTTTCTCAGGTTTAACAGGTTATTGGACGAGAAGGTGAACATGGAATCAAGTTCGTGACATCAAGCTTTTGGAGTCGCTTTGAGCTTGGAGCTTTTACATCATCTTGGAAGAATATCTAACCATGTTACCATACGATCCACATCAAAAATCAGGGGAGTATTTGTTTCATTCTTTCTTTCTCTACTTTTACATCTTTTATGTGAACATTGGGGACAATGTTCGGTTTAAGTGTAATGGGGTAAATGAAAGCGCCTTAGAAAATGCTTTTACGCTTGATTTTTGTTTTGTCCAAAGGTATTTGTGTAATAAAACTGAGAGAAACATTGGTTAGGGCAATTTTAGCGCAAATTTTAAAATTTTTTACAACATTTAGAAGTGATACTTTAGGTATAATAAGCGTCTCATGGATAGGGAATTATATGACTAGCACAAAAACCGTACCACTCAAAAATTTTCCCCCAAATATGTGAGGTTAGCCCCTAGAATTGTTAGGAAAAACATTCATTTTTTATGCTTGTGTGTGTACCGGTAGCTTATAGATTCTAGAACTTGCGTAAGGACCATCCCAAATCCACAAGTGAGACTACATTTGTGTAGTTAGATTTACTACATGATAAGAGGCATTAGGATAACCCTTGTTCTACACCCATAATATAATTACATTGACTTCATTGGTCAAGTAATTCTCCCACACCCTTGCGTTGTACCCATTTTTGGTACACGATACCCCTAGTACATCCCTCAGAGCTTATCTTTTCGTTTCTAACTTTAAGCATTATACTTAAAGGAAGAATTTGTTTACAATCCACCCCAAATGTACACCCAAATCGCCTTAGCCTACCTTGTATGCACTCATCTTTAGTGCATTATTGTGACAACAATTGTTAAACCCTTAGTTAATTGTCTTATTACTTACATGGTTGCTAAGTCGAGTCATATCCTTGTACATATTGTTTTGGGACGATTGGGACTCATGGGTAAAATACTAATGTAATGGAGTAATGGGGAAGAACATCAATTATTACCCCCATATGTGCGTTAATATTTTAAAGTACTCCAAATTTTCAATTATCTTAATTCGAGTAATTAGAATAGTTAATTGTAAAGTATGTAAAAGTTCAAGTGTAAGGGGAGAACCGAGACCCCTATGATGTATTATTTTGTATGGTAGGGCAAGAGTGTATGAAAAAAAAAATCGAAAAAACAAGAAAAACGAAAAAAAAATTGGAAAAAGAAAAGTAGAAAAAACATACGGGCTACCATCCCGTTTCATTTTATCTTTATTTATGTTTATGTTATTTTCTTTTTAGCTTAAGTCGAGTCGAGTCTTGGCTTAGCAACGCACCTTGTGCATGTATTTGATCAAGATAATTAACTCGCCACCACTAAAAATACCCTTTATTCCAACCAAACCGTGTTTATCATATCCCTACACCTAACGTTACAACCCTTTATAAAGCCCTCTTTGATAGTTTATCTTAGGTGCTTACGCCTAGTGGAGGAGGTTTTTGATCCTTTCCCAAGCCTATGGTAATCTATTTGCTATGACAGGTAGTGAGTGATATTTCTTCCATTTCCATCTAGTTATATAGGTTTATAACACCCGAGAGATGAGAGCATCCAAACACTATTTGTGAGGTGCTAGTTTATGATTTCCGTGCTTATTATGACTAGGGTTGAATGACTATTTGTTGTAATTACTTTTATATTCATGTAAAATGACCCCTAGCTCATATTTTGATTGGAATAAAAGCACATTTGCTTGAGGACAAGCAAATCTCAAGTGTAAGGGTACGAAGCGAAAAGTGTTACGCTTTTAGGGGGTCATTTAAGCCCTAAATCGTTCCTTTTGTCATTTTAGGTACTTTGAAGAGGAATTCTGGAAAAGGAAGCATTTTAGACGTTTTTGGTGCATAAAAGTGAAGAAAAAGACAAAGTCTCAAAATATGCTGAAAACAGTACCTGACGGCTTCACTCTCTATGAGGTGACGGCGTCACGCTTTGACAAGACAAAGGATGATTTTTTACACCAGACGCCCCAGAAAGATTTTAAGATTTAAAGGGTGACGGCGTCACGCTTTGTGACACCTAGGCCGTCACGTTATATGGTAAAGAGAGACGACCCAGAAGGATTTATAAGGGGACGGCATCANAACCTAGGGATCCTTTTATAGGCACAAGGAAAACCCTAGTCGGTTTACATAACTTGAACGACAAGTATACAATCCCTAACTATAGAATATTCTAGATTACATAATATTCTAATTCTAATAATATATTCAGTCTTTATCTTCGAGCAGTACTTTGACTTATCAACGAGCAGTACTTTGATCATTAGCAGTACTTTGACTTTAATACTTCAGCAGTACTCTGAAGAGCAGCACTTTGATATCCAGCAGTACTTTGATCTTTTATACCCCAACAGGTCATTTAAGCCCTAAATCGTTCCTTTTGTCATTTTAGGTACTTTGAAGAGGAATTCTGGAAAAGGAAGCATTTTGGACGTTTTTGGTGCATAAAAGTGAAGAAAACGACAAAGTCTCAAAATATGCTGAAAACAGTACCTGACGGCTTCACTCTCTACGAGGTGACGGCGTCACGCTTTGACAAGACAAAGGATGATTTTTTACACCAGACGCCCCAGAAAGATTTGAAGATTTAAAGGGTGACGGCGTCACGCTTTGTGACACCTAGGCCGTCACGTTATATGGTAAAGAGAGACGACCCAGAAGGATTTATAAGGGGACGGCATCAAGAGTGGATCTGAGCAATCCGAATATTAGTTTGGCGGCGAGGTGACGGTGTCAGACCCTAGAAGCTGATGCCGTCAGATTGTAAAATCTATATATACTTTTCTAATTTTCATTCATTAGTGTGCAACTTTTGGGAAAAACCCTAGCTCGTATTTTACAGTATTTTTAAGGGTTTTTCACCCTTGAAACCTTGATGCTTAATTAAAGATAAGTCTTCTTCCAAATCAATCAATATATCTATGTGTTGTTTGATTATATCTTACGCTTGTCTTTTAATTAGCATGCTAGGCTAGGTCATTATTGTGTTTGCTTAGATCTAATGAAACCTAGCTATTGATTATATGTTGTTGGTTTGCTTTTGATTATTGTGGTTGGGTGAAGTCGATGTTAGGCTTAAGAAAACTGGCTAACCTCCTATACGGTAACTTGCTTGAACATCTTAAGAAACATGAATCGGATGTGTACTACGATTATTTGGTTGTATTTAATGCATGAGCGGATTCTAATGATCCCATGTTAGGAGCTTTAAGTCGGCTCGACATAGGAGTGAAGTAGGAGCTTATAGAGTTAGGGAAGATCGTACACGCCCCTACGAATGGTTTAAAGGAATACAACCCGTCATCCACATAATCACAACAAACCAATTAACATATATAAGATAGCTAGGGAGTAAGGAAATCTAAGCAAACACATATTTCTCATATATAAGTTTCACAACCTTTAATTTTCTTGTTATTTAATTTTATTTGCAAAAGTAGATATTTGGGTTAGTTGACTAGCAACTAATTCCGCCCACTCCTTCCAAAACCGAGATTTTTACTTGCTTTCATAAAATATAAAAATACAAAAAGAATCATCCCTCAACCCTTAGACCTAATTAGAGAAGCTTTTCAAGCCTAACGACACTATTCCCCGAGAGAACGATCAATCCCCCGGTACTTGCCACTTCACTATACTACATCGGTCAGGTACACTGCCTGGTGGGGGTTGTAAGCTTCTCAAGATCCCTTGAGAGGTAAAACCTAAGTGCAAAGGTTGCAAAACCCACGCATCACTACTCTCACTAAAAAGATGGATGATATGTCCACTGCTGTGTTGAGAATGCATCAGTCAAATCAAAACATCAATCATCAAGTCAGAGCTGTCAGTCATAGTTGTGAAACATGTGGTGGTCCACATCCATATACTGAGTGTCCAGCCACCGGTGGCTTCGCTTACGAGAACGTATATGCCGCTCAAGGTTCCTACAATGCGGGGGTAACTCTTACCAACCACAGGGGGACCGTAATCTCTTAAGCTATCGTTCCAACAATTATCTTGGACCACCCGGTTTTAGTCAGTCTCAAAACCAAAATGCTCAAAACCGGAACCAAAACTTTCATCAAAATCAGAACCAAAATCGAATGAACCAAGGTTTTAACAACCAAGGGAATTTAATTCCAGTCAAAATCAGGGTTTTCAAAACCAAGGAAATTTTCAAAGAAATCAAGGTCATGGTAATCAGGGTAATTTTCATCAGGGAAACAATTTTCAGGGTAATAACAACCAACATCAAGGAAATTTTCAAAACAACCGTGCTCAAAATTTTCCTAACCAAAATCAAAATGTTGTTCAACCCCAATCTTCCTCCGATGAGTTGTTAAAACAATTCATGAAATCACAAGAGGAAACAAATCGGTTATTGGTCAGCCAAATCTCTGAACTTAAAAAGTCTTTAAATGATCGACCTCGGGCTCAGGAACACTTCCTAGCAACACGGTCGCTAATCCGAGGGGCGATGTTAAGGCGATCACCACCCGAAGTGGAGTTTCATATAATGGACCCACGGCCCCTGCTACCTCTTCTTCTCTTCCTCCCAAGGTAGCAGAACGTGAACCTGAGGTTACTACGGACATGGTACTTCCTACTAATAACGGAGATACCGACAACGTCCACCCTCAAGTTGTCCCGGTCCCGAAACCAAAAACCAAACCTGGAGTTGTTTTTGAACCTCCAGTAGCTCCTGTTGAAAAACCCAACCCTAAGTCTTCAATTCCTTATCCTTCACGTTTACACGATCAAAAGCTCCGCGAAAAAGCCATTCATCAACTAGACAAATTTTTCCAAATTTTTAAAGAATTACATTTTGATATAAGCTTTGCCGACTCTCTTCTTCTAATGCCCAAGTTTGCATCAACAATCAAGAATTTGTTAAGTAACAAGGAAAAACTCTTTGATATGGCAAAAACTCTGTTAAACGAAAACTGCTCTGCGATTTTGTTGAAACAGCTTCCCGAGAAGCTGGGAGATCCTGGGAAATTCCTCATTCCTTGCATTTTCCCGGGAATGGTTGAATGCTTTCCCTTGGCCGATCTTGGTGCAAGCATCAACGTGATGCCTCACTCAGTCTGAAGAAACTTTCTCTTCCGGCACTTACTCCTACCTGTATGACTCTCGAGCTTGCAGATCGTTCCATATCTCGTCCCCTCGGCATTGCCGAAGATGTGTTTGTGAAAGTAGGAAAGTTCCATTTTCCGGCCGATTTCGTGATTGTTGATTTCGATGCAGACCCAAGGGTTTCTCTCATTTTAGGGAGGGGATTCCTAAGAACGGGCCGTGCTTTGATCGATGTTTTTGAAGAAGAAATCACTCTACTTGTTGGTAATGAAGCCATCACATTCAACCTTGATCAAACTTCGAGATACTCTTCCAATTATGACACAGCAGAAATTAACAGAATCGATGTCATCGATTCTGTTAATTTCTGCTGTGTCATAATTGGAAGAGTATCTCGAAGTTTGATCAAGGTTGAATGTGATGGCTTCATTACCAACACGTAGAGTGATTTCTTCTTCAAAAACATCGATCAAAGCACGGCCCGTTCTTAGGAATCCCCTCCCTAAAATGAGAGAAACCCTTGGGTCTGCATCGAAATCAACAATCACGAAATCGGCCGGAAAATGGAACTTTCCTACTTTCACAAACACATCTTCGGCAATGCCGAGGGGACGAGATATGGAACGATCTGCAAGCTCGAGAGTCATACAGGTAGGAGTAAGTGCCGGAAGAGAAANGGGAAATTCCTCATTCCTTGCATTTTCCCGGGAATGGTTGAATGCTTTCCCTTGGCCGATCTTGGTGCAAGCATCAACGTGATGCCTCACTCAGTCTGAAGAAACTTTCTCTTCCGGCACTTACTCCTACCTGTATGACTCTCGAGCTTGCAGATCGTTCCATATCTCGTCCCCTCGGCATTGCCGAAGATGTGTTTGTGAAAGTAGGAAAGTTCCATTTTCCGGCCGATTTCGTGATTGTTGATTTCGATGCAGACCCAAGGGTTTCTCTCATTTTAGGGAGGGGATTCCTAAGAACGGGCCGTGCTTTGATCGATGTTTTTGAAGAAGAAATCACTCTACTTGTTGGTAATGAAGCCATCACATTCAACCTTGATCAAACTTCGAGATACTCTTCCAATTATGACACAGCAGAAATTAACAGAATCGATGTCATCGATGTTGCTTCTGAAGAGTATTCTCAAGAAATTCCTGGTTTCACCGATAATTCTTTGAGTGGCAATCCCACTCCCTCCTCTCAACCTATCATTGCTAATCTCCTTCCCTAACTCCGTTTGAGGGAAGTGATTTCATCTTAGAGGAAATAGAGGCCTTTCTCAAAAATGATTCGATTCCCGATGGAATTGATAACCAAGAGATTGACCCGGAGAGGGATATACTTCTCCTTGAGAAGCTTTTGAACGAAGATCCCTCTCCTCCTCTTGTTCTTCCACAAAAACTTCATAACGAAGAAATCAAATATGTTGAGAAAACTGCTAAATTTCCTGAGGTCGAACTTAAGGACTTATCACCTCATCTCGAATACGCATTTCTGGAGGGTGATGATAAATTACCCGTCATAATTGCAAAAGACTTAAAAGATGAGGAAAAAAATGCTCTCATAAAGGTTTTGAAGTCACACAAGCAAGCAATTGCTTGGAAACTCTCCGATATCAAGGGTATTAACCCTGAATTCTGTACCCACAAAATCTTAATGGAGGATGACTTTAAACCAGCAGTTCAACAACAGAGAGGAGTTAATCAAAAAATTCACGAGGTTATCAAACAAGAAGTTATCAAACTTCTTGATGCCGGATTGATTTACCCTATCTCTGATAGTCCTTGGGTTAGTCCCATTCACTGTGTTCCAAAAAAGGGTGGCATTACTGTTGTCACAAATGAAGAAAACGAGTTGATTCCAACTCGATTGGTTACGGGATGGCGTGTATGCATTGACTATCATAAGTTAAATGACGCTACCCGTAAAGACCATTTTCCTCTACCCTTCATGGACCAAATGCTCGAGAGATTAGCGGGAAACGAGTACTATTGTTTCCTAGACAGTTTCTCGGGTTACTTCCAGATTCCCATTGATCCGCAAGATCAAGAAAAGACTACCTTTACATGCCCCTACGGAACTTTTGCCTACCGACGTATGCCATTTGGCTTATGTAATGCTCCAGGCACGTTCCAAAGATGTATGATGGCCATATTCCACGACATGATCGGGAAAACTATGGAGGTCTTTATGGATGATTTCTCGGTCATTGGGGATTCTTTCCAATCATGTCTCTCCCATTTAGAAAACATGCTCAAACGGTGTGAAGACACCAATCTTTGTCTAAATTGGGAGAAGAGTCACTTTATGGTTAAAGAGGGCATTGTCCTCGGCCATAAGATTTCTAAGAGCGGGATTGAAGTTGACAGAGCTAAAGTCGATGTCATTGCTAAATTACCTCATCCCACCACTGTCAAAGGTGTCAGGAGTTTCCTTGGTCATGCCGGATTCTATCGTAGATTCATACATGATTTTTCTAAAATCGCCCGGCCCATGACTCATCTTCTTGAGAAAGATGCTCCTTTCATCTTCTCTCCCGAGTGCATCGAAGCTTTTCAAACTCTCAAGAAGAAGCTTACCGAAGCACCCATCTTAGTTGCCCCCGATTGGGACCTGCCTTTTGAACTCATGTGCGATGCAAGTGATTTTGTTATAGGTACGGTCTTGGGGAAACGAAAAACAAAACACTTTCAGCCTATATATTATGCAAGTAAAACTATGAATGAAGCTCAAACTCATTACACCACAACGGAAAAAGAATTATTAGCCGTGGTGTATGCTTTTGAGAAATTCCGGCCATACTTAATCTTGACAAAATGCATAGTGTATACGGATCACTCAGCTCTGAAATATCTCTTTGCCAAACAAGATGCAAAGCTGAGATTGCTCCGATGGGTTCTCCTCCTGCAAGAATTTGATATCATCATTCGTGATAAAAAAGGAGCTGAGAACCTAGCAGCTGATCATTTGTCCCGATTAGAAAACCCTCACCAGGATGTGTTCGAGAAAAAGGAAATAAATGAAACATTTCCTCTCGAGACACTCAATGCGGTTTCTTTTCGTGGTGACTCTACTACCCCATGATTTGCTGACTTTGCAAACTACCATGCGGGTAACTTTGTCGTGAAAGGGATGTCGTCCCAACACAAAAATAAATTCTTTAAAGACGTTAAACATTACTTTTGGGACGACCCCTACTTATTCAAAATCTGTGCCGATCAAGTCATCAGACGGTGTGTTCATGGCCAAGAAGCCATGGATATTCTAAAAGCTTGTCATGATGGACCCACGAGGGGACATCATAGTCCAAATTACACCGCTAAAAAGGTGTTTGATTCAGGTTTCTACTGGTCCACAATCTATAAAGATGCTCATGACTTAGTCAAAGCTTGTGACGCTTGTCAGCATCACGGGAATATTTCAAAGAAGGATGAGATGCCTCAAAACGCCATCCAAGTCTGTGAAATCTTTGACGTCTGGGGCATTGACTTTATGGGGCCATTTCCATCATCTCGAGGAAACAAATACATACTCGTGGCTGTTGACTACTTATCAAAATGGGTCGAGGCGAAAGCATTACCCACCAACGATGCCCGAGTAGTCGTGAAATTCTTGAAATCTCTTTTTGCTAGGTTCGGAACTCCACGTGCCATTATTAGTGATCGCGGTACGCACTTTTGCAATGATCAATTCGCAAAAGTCATGCTGAAATACGGTGTCACTCACCGTCTTTCCACCGCGTATCACCCCCAAACATGTGGGCAAGTGGAAGTTTCAAATCGTGGTATTAAAAGGATCCTTGAGAGGACCGTAGGAGAAAACCATGCCTCTTGGTCGGATAAACTAGATGATGCACTCTGGGCCTTCCGTACTGCATACAAAATACCCATTGGGTGTACTCCTTACAAGCTTATATACGGAAAGGCGTGTCATCTACCGATCGAGCTTGAGCACAAAGCCTACTGGGCCTTGAAGCATGCTAACTTTGACATCCAAACTGCGGGTGATCACCGTAAAGTTCAAATGAATGAATTGAATGAACTACATGATCAGGCTTACGAGAACTCTTTGATCTACAAAGAAAAGACAAAGAAGACTCATGACTCTAAAATCAAGAACCGCGTTTTCAACGTCGGTGATCGAGTCCTTCTTTTCAATTCAAGGTTGAAGATCTTCTCTGGTAAACTAAAAACCCGTTGGACTGGCCCATTCACTATTGCTAAAGTTTATCCATATGGTACCGTTGAGCTATCTCAAAATGACGGTCCAAATTTCAAAGTGAATGGCCATCGATTAAAGCACTACTTTGGAGAGGACATACCACCCATGCTTGTCCCGGATCTCCAAACTTTCCCCATGAACCAATGAATTCGGGGATCGAGTCAAGCTAGTGACTCGGTAAACAAAAACATTAGCACATGGGTTTTCACCCATGTATCTGACTTCTTTCTCTTTTTTAACACCTAAGTGTGGGGGAGTTACCCCTGCTATTTTTCCTTAAAAAAAATAAAATAAAATAGTGTTCCCACACTTGCCTAAATCTAAACTTTTTACGTTTCAAAATGTCGGCATAATAGCCGGTACTTTGAATATTGAGGGCAATATTCAATTCTAAGTGTGGGGGGTAATTCTGGCGAATTTGATCACATTTGTACCTTCTAGTGCCTTAATACCCCCATTTTGGCCAAAATTTCAAAATTTTTTTTGGTGGAAGTGCTTTGCACTTACACGACAAATGGTTATCTGTCCACCATGTCTAACCCACGTAAGGTCTGGCTAATCCGAGAGCAAACGGCTCTAGGTAAAGATATCTCAAATCCGTATGGCTTACAATTTGCCAAAAATTGTATGGTATTCAGCTCACCATATCTTTGATCGTGAAGAGTTGGCTAGCCCGCAAGGTTATGGCTTGTGGTAAAGGCAGTGGAAAACCATAATTGGTAATCAACTCACCAAGATGATAAGTTTGTTCTATCAAAGAGTTGGCTAGTCCAAAAGCAAACGGCTTTTGGTAAAGACAAATCAAATCCGTTGACAGCTGATGGTTTGCTCAAAATCATTTGGTTATCAGTGTACCAAAGTATCATACTAAAACATTTGGCTACTCCAGAAGTAATGGCTTTTGGTAAAGAGACATCAAATCCATTAAATTTTCATAAAAGATTGCTAGGGACTAGCAATATTTTAGTGTGGGGGATTGATGAGTGTGTAAATACTCATCATTTTTGTCTTATCTGAACTGCAAAAATATTTAAAACACTCAGAAATGCATCAAAATACATAAAATACCCCAGGATTGTGTTTTATATGTTTCAGATGCAAAATGATTGAAAACAGATGAAAAANTTTCTACGGATATAGTGACTCCGTATATTTATTATTAGTTTGTTAGGATATGCATGAGCTATTTTAGGTAGTGATATGCATTGATATTTTTATTTATTATGTAATTAGGGTTCCTTGTCTATAAAAGGAACAGATGGTCATTGTATTATTGATGCATTCAAAAACACTTTAGAGAAAAACTTTTAGATCCATAGAGGATCATTTAAATTTATTAGAGAAAACCTTGTTCATAACTTTGATTGTATTCTTATTATTCCGCTGTGCATGATCAATCATTGTTATCCTAGATCGAGCCAAAATGATTTTCTACAGCTTTTGGTAAAGATAAATCAAATCCGTTGACAGCTGATGGTTTGCTCAAAATCATTTGGTTATCAGTGTACCAAAGTATCATACTAAAACATTTGGCTACTCCAGAAGTAATGGCTTTTGGTAAAGAGACATCAAATCCATCAAATTTTCATAAAAGATTGCTAGGGACTAGCAATATTTTAGTGTAGGGGATTGATGAGTGTGTAAATACTCATCATTTTTGTCTTATCTGAACTGCAAAAATATTTAAAACACTCAGAAATGCATCAAAATACAGAAAATACCCCAGGATTGTGTTTTATATGTTTCAGATGCAAAATGATTGAAAACAGATGAAAAATGAACAAAGTTTGCATAACTGGCAGTTTCAGTCCCTCAACTTTCAAAAATTGACAAAATCAGTCTCTGAGCATTTGTTTTGGAAGAAAAGTCAACCCAAGTCCTTTGGAATTCAAAAGTTGTCATAATTAGTCCTTGGGTTAAAAGTTTCAAAAATTTACAATTTTGGTCCCTCAAGTTTCACATTTGGCAGATTTGGTCCCTGGGAATTTCAAAAGTGGAAAAGTCAACTATGGTCCTTGTANATATTTAAAACACTCAGAAATGCATCAAAATACATAAAATACCCCAGGATTGTGTTTTATATGTTTCAGATGCAAAATGATTGAAAACAGATGAAAAATGAACAAAGTTTGCATAACTGGCAGTTTCAGTCCCTCAACTTTCAAAAATTGACAAAATCAGTCTCTGAGCATTTGTTTTGGAAGAAAAGTCAACCCAAGTCCTTTGGAATTCAAAAGTTGTCATAATTAGTCCTTGGGTTAAAAGTTTCAAAAATTTACAATTTTGGTCCCTCAAGTTTCACATTTGGCAGATTTGGTCCCTGGGAATTTCAAAAGTGGAAAAGTCAACTATGGTCCTTGTACTATTAATCTTTGGCAAGAATGGCCCTTATGATAACTTTGGAAGATTGGAAAAACAGGTCCCTAAAATTTCAGCATATTACACTTGTGGCCCTTGTGGTATTTTTTTTCACTATAAAAACCAAACGGACCACTCTTTATTATCATAAACCCAAAACAAAAACAAACCCAAACACAAACACAACCCAACATCACCAGCCCACCCCTTTTTATTTACCCTTTAGCCCACCAAGCCCAAAACAAAACCAGCCCACACCCTTTTTACTAATAATCCTCCCCCCAGTCAAACCCACGCTTGACCTGTCCCCTTCCCTCCCACCTTCACACCACTTGGCCTGCAACACCATCCCATCCACCACCCCCACCATCTCAGTCACATCCAGCGCCCAACCCACCATGCACCTAACAAGACAACCCTCATTAATGCCACCCCCTCTTGCTATAAAAAACAGACAAATTGCTATATCTCTTTTTGGCGCCAAAACAAATTCAAAGGTCAAGATTAAGTTTGAGTCATCCAATGGTCCAGAATTGAGATGGGAAAGAGACATAGGGTCCCAAAAACCCTAATGGAGTCCCATATAAGGAAGAAGATGAAGAGAAGACCAAGTGTAGTTTACTTAGTTAAATTTTTCATATCGTTTTCATGTAATTTTCTTTTTCAGTTATAAAACTTAGTTCAAATTTGTATTTTCAAGCTTTTCAGTGTACTTAGTATCTATTTCAATCAGTGAAATCCAGCTTCAAGTCTTAATTTATGTTTTAGCATTTTCTATTGAAAATTTTCATTCAAGCTTAATGTTGTTAAAAGTGATTATTTAGTGTACAAATAAGCTCACTTAAACTATTTAGTGAACTTATATAAGCCATTAAAGCATTTAAATCAGTTTAACTTAGAAAACCAAAAATACAAAAAATCAAGAAAATTGAGTGAAAAATATAATAATAATAATAAATAAAAAAAAAAAAAAATAAAAAAAAAAGAGAGAGAGAAAGAAAAAGAAGATGGCTGGAGCACTGTTGATAATGGATGGTAGTGGGTTAGAACTCCATGGGGAGTGTTAGGAAGTGGTTTATGGTCCTTGGTTCTTGGTCTTAGCTTGGATTGCACATTGTAAGACTCTTGTACAATTTTTCCATTTAACTGTATAACTGTGTTTCCTTGCTCATATCTGTGTTTTCTGTGCTTATTAGGTGTATTTAAGTTAGATTGTTGCTTAATATTGAATGCTTGTTTGCTTATTTACTTTGTGATCACATTTCATCATTTCACTGTTAAAAGTTAGCAATATAGTAATCTTAGTTAGTCATTGTTCTTGTTGGTGATTATCTGCTCAATTCAGCTTATCTCATCATAATAAACCCTTGTGAACCTGAATTGTGGCCTGAATCACTAAATTGCTTCTTATATCTAAAAACAGTTTACAAATAGGAGTGTTTGGTTCAGTAGGGTAATCTGTGCTCAGGTTTGTTTGAGTTGGTGTTTGTATTTGATAAAGGTCACATTAGGTCCTAATAACACAGGCAAACCATAAAAACCAGTATCTCTTTGACAAAAAGTCAAAATCTTGAAATACTTGCTCTCATTTGTTCACTGTGTAGGATTTAGGTTCCATTACCATGAATTCAGTTGCATAATTAGTTAGGATAACTCAAATCAATCTCATTTTAGCTTAATATATCATTTTCAATCAATAGGACTCAATCAAATCTCATAAAAGTCAACTTAGGGTTAAAATCTCAAAAGTCAAATTTCCAAATCTGTTAACTTGGACAAAACTCCCAAATCTTGCACAAGGTTATTTAAAGATTGGAAATCCAAAATTTTTGTTTTTTTGTATCATTTGGTAGCTTATTAACATATTCCAAAAAGAAAATCTGAGTTTGGTCATTATTTGCTTATTAAAAAGCTTGCTCAAAGTTGTCTGTGAACCAAAAAGCTCCCCTGTGCACAGTTGCACAAGCCACTTTAATTAGCTCACATCTTTTTCATTAGTTAGCTTTAGCTTGTAACCATTGGTGATTTGTGAAGCCCTTCTGGCATATCACTTGTGCTTGTTCTCATTTTGTCCTATTGTGCTTATCTTAACTGCTTATTTTGGACTTATAAAATGCTTCAACAAAACCTTTACACTGAGCCATCAGTGTAAAGTGCCATTTTCATAAGCTCACCCAAAGCTTATCTGTAGACCTTAGCTTGTGATATTTAGATTTTTGTGAAGCTTATCCACCAATCTCAAAGTCTCAGGGTTTGATTTGCTTTTTCAAGCTTATTTTATAGGCCTGCTCTTAGCTTTTAACTTGTCCCATTTACTCAGTATACTGAGTANATCTTGCACAAGGTTATTTAAAGATTGGAAATCCAAAATTTTTGTTGTTTTGTATCATTTGGTAGCTTATTAACATATTCCAAAAAGAAAATCTGAGTTTGGTCATTATTTGCTTATTAAAAAGCTTGCTCAAAGTTGTCTGTGAACCAAAAAGCTCCCCTGTGCACAGTTGCACAAGCCACTTTAATTAGCTCACATCTTTTTCATTAGTTAGCTTTAGCTTGTAACCATTGGTGATTTGTGAAGCCCTTCTGGCATATCACTTGTGCTTGTTCTCATTTTGTCCTATTGTGCTTATCTTAACTGCTTATTTTGGACTTATAAAATGCTTCAACAAAACCTTTACACTGAGCCATCAGTGTAAAGTGCCATTTTCATAAGCTCACCCAAAGCTTATCTGTAGACCTTAGCTTGTGATATTTAGATTTTTGTGAAGCTTATCCACCAATCTCAAAGTCTCAGGGTTTGATTTGCTTTTTCAAGCTTATTTTATAGGCCTGCTCTTAGCTTTTAACTTGTCCCATTTACTCAGTATACTGAGTATTCAGTATACTTGAGTGTAACACCCTCAAAATTTGTCAATAACAGCGAAAGACTTAATAATGACAGCGGAAGACTTTCGGGGTATTAATTCAAGGATCTTTGTCACAATCATAGAAAACGACACAAAGTGATGTTTTAAAGTTTAGATTTATTCAAAATACCAAATATTCAAGACATAAAGATGTTTCATAATTTAAACAACAAGTTTATTTTAAATGTATCAAAACATTTATTTAAGTCCGTGCCGGTTTACATGCCCACTCCGTGCCTTCATGGTCCTTCTTGCTTAACTCCTGAGATAAACATGCTAAAAGTCAACAAAAGTTGAGTGATATTCATAGGTTTAAGTTTAACAGTTGAACACAAGATAAAGTCATCAATTGCAAATCACATGCAATCAAACAAGTTGAAAATCATACTTCCATTTCCATATTCATTATCATTATTGCCTTAAGCTCATGACACACAACGATTAACAGCCAATCATATAAAATAATATGACGCAATATAATAGGCCCCCAAGATAGGTATTTGCCAATAACCTATGTCATCAAATAAAGTGTGTTTGGTGGTTTTCTCCAACAACCAAACGGGGATTGTTAGCCCCAAATAGATCTATCCACAGTTATTTACGTTCACCCTGCAAGTGATTAAGGTTCATGATCGAGGGACTTTTGGCAATAGCTACTTAAGAAATAAGAATGGCCAGTCGGTATAGCAATACCAAAATAAAAGACTTGTGTTCGGTTTTTAAGCATGTATCTCCCCACAAAATAGTATAAAAGTGGGCTATGAACTCACCTTAGTAGTACAGTAGATGTAGTAGTATCGTAAACTCAGCGATGCTAGGCAACGGCTTCACACACAACCTAAAAGATATGGCAAGTTTTAGTTGATAGTCTAAGTCCGGTTTTATCGCGAATATTAGTCATTTAGTTATGAACAAAATCTTGGTTGTTTAAATGCCTTAAGTTCAAAAACAAAATTATATATACATATAACTTGTGAGTACAATGATCGATGATCGATGGAAATTTATATTAATTCATAGCTTGTAGACGATGAGTCGCGATTGTAATTTAAAAAAGAAAACGAATAAACGTATCGTCATATATCGTTAAAATTAATTATAGAACGTGAATTATATAGCGTATATATATAAGTTAAATTTATAAAAGTTTTATAATAAATATGTGTATTTATATATAAAACATTAATATTATTTTTATAAAATAATATTACAGAAAAATCCTTTAAGTTTCACCAAAGTTACATTTTTAACCCTAATGATATAAACTTTACACAGTTAGTCCAAAGTTAACTATTATTTCATTTTAAGTCCAAAAGTATCCATATTAACAATATTTATCCAAAAGTTTTAATATTTACAATTTCGAACTCATAAAAACAGTTTTGACAGTTTTCACCCAAAGTTTCCAAATTTGGCAGTTTTAGTCCTCCGTTAGTGAAATTTTGCAAACTTAGTCCAAATTTTACCAAATTCAAGACTTAACATTTTAACTTTTTTTTAATAAGCTCTTAACATCTTATTTAACTTATTTTCATTGTTAAAAAGCTTAAAAATCAATTATTTAGTTATATGGGCCTTTAACGAACTTAACTAAGGCCCGTTAACAATTTTCGGTCCATTGGGCTTACGAGACATTTGGGCCTGGTCTTGGACTTGTTTTAAGGTTATAAAAATGTTACGAATGAGTTATGAAACCAGCTTATCAAATAAGCTCATAAACTGCTTATTGGGCTTATGAGCCCATTCGTTAATTATAAAGTTTTTAGAAAACAGTTTTTGTGTCGATCAAAATGGCTACCAAATATGGCTTATACGAGCTTATAAAGTCGAACAAAATATATGTACTAGATGCTAGCAGGGTGGTCAATGAGGTCGAGCCTTAAAAATATTATGTCATGTGTCTAGATTTTAAAATAACGAGGCCAAGTTATCGATCCAAATCCATTTCTGAAAACAATTTAGGGACTTAGAAAATATTCTAAGTGTTTTAATTATATTCGATTAGGTCTAGACAACTTATAAAACGTGTCGAAACAATAAGTAAACGTTATTATCTAGTTCAAAACTTTGTACATCTCGATTGTTAGCATAGTAATTATATAGGAGGTCGAATAAAAAGTATATATCATGTTTTAATTTAACGAGATAATAGATCAAAAGTAAAGTGCCAAAAACAGAAAATATAATGAAATGAAAATGAAATAGGTGTCGAGTAAGCTTACCTCACCTCAAAAGGGTGGTGTAAACTTAATATATGGTTCGAATTGGTACTAATAGAGATTGTGGATCGACTTGTGGCCAAGTAGGGATGTAGGATGAGCAAAGACGACTCTTGAACTTGTTCCTAAGCCTTCGAATTTCTTGCCAACTTTCTGTCCCACTTCCTTGTATATCTCGACTAAAAATTTAAGTGTTGGTTCGTTTGTGTGTCTGTGATCAACTGAGGATACTAGAGGTCGTTTATATAACTTATTTGAAGCTTTGTGATCACAAGAGATTGAGTGTGAGCTTGTGTACATTGCATGCCACCTCCAAATGTGTCCAATCGAGTTGCAACAAGACAATAGGAATGTGTCAGTGATCTCTTTTCATTCCTGACATTATATGATGTGTATAGTTGTGTTTGTGAGCATTGGTGAGCATGGGAGGTGCTAAGGAAAGCTTTGACACGTTTTTACCAATCTTGCTCATACGGTTTGTGTAGTTTACTTTGCTCAAATTTGAGTGACTAAAAAGGGTGAGGATTTGAACGAACTTTGTCAATCTTGTATATTAGCTAGGTTGTGATTCGAGTTGTGTAAAGATATGATGGTGTTGTGTGTCGAAAAAATGAAATACGAGGGTGTTTGTTCGGCCTTGTGTCGACTGGTACCAAAAGAGAAACAAAAGAAAAAAAAATTAAGGATTGGGTTGGGCTTGTGATTCGGCCCAGTCAGAAATAAGAAAAAAAAAATTATATAAGGGTCTGGTTTGGTTTATGGTGGGTTTAAGTGGCCCATTGGGTCACGGGGGCCCACATAGCAAGTTTTGTGAGTCGGGTTACGGTCCAATAATATTAGTGAGTAATCTCGGGAATTTTCATAGGCTCGGGAAATATATAAATAGTGTACGGTAAATATACGTAATGTATATTTATATAAATATAAACGTTTAAAATATATTCGCGATGCTAAACTATCATGGTTCGTGTGTAAGCATCGTTCCTAGGCAAATGGTCAATCACAATTATCGTAGTGATTTATATAACATGTCATATATATAAAAAAATTTGTCACCCGTAAAAATGGTATTTAATCACGTAATACTCATTTATTCATTTTATTTATTTACTAATCGTATGGGAAAATTACGAGATGCTACAGTACATACCCCTTACAGTGAATTTCGTCCCGGAATTCTAGTTTAAGATAGTTGTCATGGGTTCTATGAAAAGAGATGTGGGTACTTGGTGCGAATCTGATCCTCGCGGTCCCAAGTATACTCCGGTTCTCGCTTGGAGTCCCAACGAACTTTTATAATAGGGATACGGTTTTGCTTAAGCTGTTTGATTTCCCTATCCATGACTTTCAACGGTTCCTCGGTGAAAATGAGTTTATCATCGAGTCGTAACTCTTTCAACGGAATAATCAGAGATTCATCTGATAAACACTTCTTGAGGTTTGACACATGAAAGGTGTCGTGAACACGACTAAGCTCTTCTGATAGTTCGAGCTTATATGCCACGGGTCCTATCCTTTCTAGGATTTTGAATGGACCGATGTATCTGGGGTTTAACTTTCCCCATTTTCCGAATCGTATCATTCCTTTCCATGGTGATACTTTTAACATAACTCTATCTCCGATCTGAAAATCCATGGGTTTCCACTTTAGGTCGGCGTAACTTTTCTGTCGGTCTCTAGCAGCTTGTAAGCGTTGTTTGATTTTGATAACCTTTTCGGTAGTCTCATGAACTAGATCTGGTCCAGTGAGTTATACTTCTCCAACTTCTGCCCAACAAACGGGCGATCTACACTTTCTACCATAAAGTGCTTCGAACGGTGTCGCCTTAATGCTGGCATGATAACTGTTGTTGTATGAGAATTCGGCCAAAGGCAAGTGTTTGTCCCAACCCTTTCCAAAGTCAATGACACATGCTCGGAGCATGTCCTTTAAGGTTTGGATTGTTCTCTCACTTTGCCCATCGGTTTGAAGGTGATATGCTGTGCTCATATCCAGTTTCGTTCCTAAGGCTTTTTGCAAAGACTTCCAAAAATGAGATGTGAAACGACTATCACGATTTGATATGATTGAAATCGGCACTCCATGCCATGAAACTATTTCCTTTAGGTACAACTAATCAAGGGTGTTCATTTCATCAGTTTCCTTAATTGGTAGGAAATGAGCGGATTTTATGAGACGATCAACGATAACCTATATTGTGTCAAATCCGGTTGAGGTTTTTGGAAGTTTGGTGATGAAGTCCATAGTAATACGTTCCCATTTCCACATTGGGAGTTCAGGTTGTACAAGTAGTTCTAACGGTTTCTGATATTCCGCCTTTACTCTCGAACATGTTAGACATTTACTGACGTATTCAGCGATGTCGGCCTTCATGTTCGGCCACCAATAGAGTTTCTTTAGATCTTGGTACATCTTGTCGGAACCCGGGTGAATGGAGTATTTTGACTTGTGAGACTCATACATGATGAGATCACGAATACCTCCAAAGAGTGGGACCCAACTTCTATCTTTAAAACAAAGCATTTCGTCAGATCTCTTTACGAAACCGTTATTGTTTTCAGGCATACCATAAATCCTTTCCTTTGGTCTATTTTCCTCTTTAAGAGCTTCGCTTTGAGCGGCAAGGATTTGTGATGGAAGGGGTGAAAAAATAGTCATTCCTAATGATTTAACCCTGAGAGGTTTCAATCGTTCTTTCCGGCTCAACGCGTCTGCTATTACATTGGCCTTTTCGGGATGATAGCGAATCTCACAATCATAGTCATTGAGTATCTCCAACCAACGGCGTTGTCTCATGTTCAATTCCTTTTGGTCTAAGATATGTTGAAGACTTTTGTGGTCAGTGAACACGGTACATTTAGTGCCATATAAGTAGTGTCTCCAATGTGATAGTTCTAGCAAGTGTGCAAGCAAGAACCTCGGTCGTAGTCCCAACGAGGGTTGAAATCGATCTAGTCACTCGAGTCGTGAGTTATGTGAAGTGAATTGGTAAATAGATGAGATATGGTTTTAGTTATACTACGAAAATTTGTGTAAAATATAATTGAAAGGAAGAACGAGATTAAACTAAACAAGTTGAATAAAGAAAGAAAACATAAATCTAATTAATACGTAAAAGCTAAATAAAAATGAAATCTACAAACTATAAAAGGAGGTAAATAATAAAATGTTTTTGGGTTTTTAGATTTAATAAACGTAAAGTAAAACGTAAAGCTTTTAAAAGAAAAGAAAGTAAGACGATGAGAAATAAACTAAGTTAAAAGGTTTTAAAGAAAATTTGGCGAAGTAATGTTAAGATAAGAGCTAAATAAAAGCCTCACTCGAAAGAACGATGAGGTAAATGAAAGTCTAACTCGACTTAAGAAAGAAACAAGAACTGAGAATTAGGAACAAAGATCAAACACAATACTCGCTAATAACAAAAGACAATACTCGCTAGAATAAACAAATCATACTCGCAAAGT
Organism: Artemisia annua; assembly: GCA_014162995.1. Lineage (NCBI taxonomy): Eukaryota > Viridiplantae > Streptophyta > Magnoliopsida > Asterales > Asteraceae > Artemisia > Artemisia annua. Next base: position 18,349 of record LBNU01018563.1, on the reverse strand, counting down.
TTAACTCAAGCTCATACTCGCTATGTTTGATGTCCCATACTCGCAAGAACATGTCCTTACTCGCAAGAAACACAAGCTCATACTCGCTAAAGAGAACTAGAAACCATACTCGCAAGGACAAACATGATACTCGCTATAGTTGGAGTTCATACTCGCTAGACTTAGTAGCCAAGACATACTCGCTACAATGAAACTAGCATACTCGCTAGATATGAAACCTCCATACTCGCAATGACCAAAAATGATGAAACTCGCAATCTTTTGAAAATGAAACTCGCAAATAACTTGAAGACCAACTCGCAAAACCCTAACTTATTTTGTATGAAACTTATTTTTAACGTGACAAAAGATTAGAAGTCAACAAATACTAATAAGGGATTAATGAAGAAAGGTTGCAAAAAGTGAAATAAGCTTATATAAGCTCGCGACACCAAACAAACAAGCCCTAGCCCATGAGCTTATTTATTCGACTCAAAATGTAAAACCATGCAAAGGTGACAACAACTACTTATAAAAGATTAAGCAAAGATTAAGATAAAACTTGTAAAGATTAAACAAGAAGATTAAAGATGAAGAAAAATAAGCTTGAAAGATTAAGACATGAAAACTAAATATGCATTAATAAAAACTTACACACACTAATTAAAAACTAAAATAAGGGCTAGCTTCAAAATGAAGCTTAGATGGAGTATTTATCAAGCTAGGGGGAGTTCTAGTTTGCTCATGTGTACACTTAGCCCCCTAAACTTCTACATCTCATGAAAACATCTCATAAACTTCTATTACATATTACTACAACTTCTAAAAAGTAAACTTAGGTCCTTGCAACTTTGAGGTAGTGTGTTGACGTGTTCTCTAAAAGTCTTCAACGATGTAAAAGTGATCACTTGCTCGAGTTTGAGAAGCTTATTCATGATAATCATCTTTAATCTTCGATTAAGTGTCTCTTTCATATTCATGAGCTTTTAAGAAGTAGAAGCGTCGTCACGGGCTTTTCTTAAGCAAATTTCATCTTCAACTTGACTTTAAGACTCTCTTTCACATCTCGTGCTCGTTTTAGGCTTTTAGGTTGCTTTTCATGTTGTTTTTGCAATATCCTTACCTGCACAGTCATAAACACAAAAACACGATATCTTTGGCTTTGAACGTTAGTTTTTGGTCTATAATAGTCTAATAATGGTGAATAAAAGGTATGTGAATAAGCACATATCAAAATCCCCCAGACTAAGGTATTGCGTGTCCTCACGCAATGTAATCACATCACGCCTTAAGGATAAATAATTTCAAAACCTCTCCTTACTAACTTTGAAAAGTAGCAAAACGTTCAAGAGAAATTCGAAATCATTTATTCCCTAAAACGCCCCGGCTTTCCGTTTTTGACTATGTACATCACATATAACACTATTTTAGCATATGACGGTGTGAATGACTTTCATTATCTTTTGATAACGATTAAGGGTCATAGAGCAAGAACACGATTCATAGAAAAGTGACCGATTGGATAAAATTCATCGTCCCTGATTTTTCACAAGTCCCAAACTAAGTGCAAAAACGAGATCACCGCTTACTTAGACGTTAGATACCAATACCACTCATGGAAGTTACTTGTGTGTGGTCACCTCCCGCTCCCAAATCTTAGTGCATCTAGAATTTTTTAATTGATTTGAGAAATGAATTGCTTCATATTTTCTCGTTTCAATATGATTTAGTCCGATAAAGATACCAAATTCAAACGCTAAGTAGTTATCGATCTTCCCTTAAGAAGGTTTGCAAGAGAAATGTGGTCCACATCAAGGATATTGGATACATACAAAGACTTTGGAATACATCAAAAATAGACATAAGTTGGCGAGTACATTTCACGTGCACCTCATGCCTCCGATCTAGGATCGTAACATGCACCTCACGCGCGACCAACTTTAGTCTTAACACTAGAACTCATAATCCATAAATCTTCGACATACATCCTTATTCTTTCTTTTTCTTTTTCTTTTCTCATTTTTTTTTCTTTTTCTTTTCTTTTTCTTTTCTTTTTCTTGCCTTAGTAACTTCTCAACTCCGAACCTTCACGGTTTCAATCCAAGACCTACCGCCAACTGCTAGGGTTGGAATCTAGGATCCAAGATCCGATCTCAATCCGAAGTCTTAAAGCACCTTAGCTCATACATAACAACGGGCTTTTGGGTAGCTCCAAAACCACATGCGTACTACGCTTATTCAACGATATACAATACAACTTCAACTAGCGTGTATCCATGATGTGTACCCAATTTCCCAAGCAAAGATTCTCTTAAGAAGATAAAGAACTACTCATCGGCTAAACCTAACATCTTTAATTAGCACACAAGATATGGGGTGAAACAAGCTGATGGGAACGAAAGGCCACAAGTACCTTCGATGAGCTTTAAAGAGAACCACTACTCCACGTATGGCATCTAACTTCTCAACAAACACTATCATATCTCATTCTCCGCATTTTGAAAATCTCAAATAATGAGATCCGCGGATACATAGCCGATAATTTTAAGCCATGCATGTATAAAGTAAAGCACGGGAGCCGACAAAAGAGTAGCTCCTTGTGTACAAAACTAGCAAAAGCTTTTATGATCATCTTTGGTTAAGGGAACATGCTAGGGCTCAACACGCCCGGATCAAGTCAAAATTTTTATTCCCACTCTTACCTAGTAGGAAAGTCAAACTCAGTGTCAAAACTTTTATTCTATTTTTGCATAGTTTTTATATATTTTTCTCATTTTTTTTTTTAAAAAACTTTTTGAAGCACACAATAAAAGCAACAGTTTGTTTTAGAAACACATGGTGTTAGTACTTGTAGTACACAGCAAATGGTATTCAACTCACCATGTTTAATAAACAAGAAAGAGTTTGACTCATCATGAGTGTACGGCTCTGATGTGATTATCAAATCCGTTTTTAGTTGACAATTTACTAAAATTTGTATGGTTTTCAACTCACCATATATGTGGTAGTGAAGAGTTGGCTAGCCCACAAGATAGTGGCTTGTGGTAAAGGCTGTGGAAAATCCATTTATATGGTAATTAGTTCACCATGGTAGTGATTGTACTAAAAGAACTAGCTAGTCCAAAAGCAAACGGCTCTTGGTAAAGACTTAACAAATCCGTTGATAGCTGATGATTTGCTAAAAATCATATGGTTATCAATGTACCATGGTTTTTAAACCTAAAGATTGGCTACTCCAGAGTTAATGGCTTTGGTAAAGACACATCAAATCCATTAATTTTCACCACTTGATAGAACTAAAACACCTCTCACAGGAGTTCACACACCTGGATGTGATGAGAATAGTATGAAACTTTCTCATCTGATGTACATCTTGCCATATGTTGCTGAGTAGCTGCAAATCTTAGTTGCTGTAAAGACTTTTGCTGAAAAAGAGTACTTTGATGATGATAGTGAACAGATACAATCTTTTCTCTAGACAAATATGTGGAAGATAAAGAACTACAAAGGAACTTGAAGTCAAGCAAGTAGAATTCAACTTAGGGGAGGATTGTTGGGATATGAAGATCAAAGTACTGCTGAAGATCAAAGTACTGCTTGTTAGTCAAAGTACTTCTGTGTTGCTGAAAAGTCAAAGTACTTCTATTGTTCAAGGACTATTATGCAAAATGTTTAAGGATTATTATGTAAAAGATAATTATTAGTTTAGAGTATTCTAGAGTTAGTTTACTTTTCGTACAAGAATTGTAAACTGACTCGGGTTTTCCTTATGCCTATAAAAGGACCCCTAAAGAGGTATTAGAGATATACAAGTACGTGCAATATTAGTGAGTTGTTTAGCGATTAGGGTTGTTAGTGAATCTGTATAAGAAGCAAGTTCAAACTTTGATTAATATAATCATTAAAGTTTTGATCATTCTTCTTAGCTTTATTAAAGTAGATTCCGCATACTTAGAGTATATCAGTGTTTCATCATTAGTAGTTTTGGATTTATTCAAGATTGCTAAACCTTTACAAGCTATATAGTTCGTTTGGTCAGAGTATTACGATCCAATAGGTTCTTGATCGAGGCAAACTAAGCGGTGAAGCTCGTAAACCACGGGTCGTAGTCCCAACGAGGGTTGAAATTGATCTTGTCACTCGAGTCGTGAGTTATGTGAAGTGAATGGGTTTAAAAGATGTGATTTGGATTTAGTTATACTACGAAACTTGTTTAAAACTTAAAAGAAATAAAGTACGAGAATAAAAGAAATAAGTTGAACGATAAAAGAAAACATAAGTTGAATAAAACGTAAAGAAAATGAAATAAGAAAGAAAGAAAGAAAATGTTTTTGGATTTTTAAATTTAATTAATGAAAGAAAAGAAAAGAAAACGTTTAGAAGAAAATAAAAGAAATGAAAATAAAAATAAACTAAGTTAAAAGATTTAAAAGAAAATTCGACAGAGTAACGGTAGGAAATGAAATAAAGAAAACTCCACTCGATAAACGATGGAGTGCAAATAAGCCTAGTTCGGCTTTAGAAATAAACAATAGACGACATAAAAGAGATTAAGACTCGAAAACTAAAGTGGACAAAACTCAAACTCGCTAAGATAAAAAAAATGAAACTCGCTAACAAATAGAAATCATGAAAGTCGCTAAGGAACAAATCCCAAACTCGCTAGCTTAAGCAAAAACTCATACTCGCTACCTTTAGAAATTGATACTCGCTAGACCATATGAACCAAACTCGCTAAACTAACCAAAAACTCATACTCGCTATCTAGAAAGGAAACTCGCTAGAATTTAAAACTGATACTCGCTAGGGATTTAGGATCCCAAACTCGCTATCCTAAACTAACCAAACTCGCTGGAATTTTAAAACCGTACTCGCTGAAAATCAAATGATACTCGCTAGGGACCAAACTCGCTAGGTTTAACAAAATGATACTCGCTAGCCAAGTGTTGAAACTCGCTAGCCAACTAAGCATACTCGCTGGAATTGGGGCCATACTCGCTAGACCCTAAACTCATACTCTCTAAACCCTAACTTATACTCGCTATTTTGGTTTTTAAAGGAACGAAAATATTTTTACGTGAAACTTTTTATGGAAACTTATTAGAAACTTATTTAGACTCAATATTAAGCAAAACAAACAACCAAAATAAGCTATAGAAGCTCAACGAATTCAAAATAAGCTAAACATATTTCTAGGGCTTGTAACTAAAAAGCTTGTTTAAACACAAAAGAAAGTTTGAAAAGCCAAAACAACGATTTGTAAACTCTTAAATAAGCTAAAGTAAAACGTAAAATAAGCCTTTACAAGCTAGCAAAACCCAAATAAGCTCAAGTCATATTCATAAGGCACGAAAATTTCTTTTCATGCAAAGGTGGTGCAAGACTTATGTAAGCTTATTGTGGATCAAGATAGAAGTAAAGAAGCTTGAATAAGATGGAAAACAATAAAAGAAAGATTGCAATAAGCTAAAAAATAAGCAACATAAGAAGATTAAGACATAAAGTTAAAAGCTTGCATTAAGAAAACATTACACTACAACTTGGAAAATAAGCTAGACACTAATTAAAAACTAACTCTAAAAACTAACTAGACAACATCAAAATGAAGAATAGGGGAGGTATTTAAGGGAGCCATGGTGGCTTGCCTTTTTACAACTTGTACACTTAGCCCCTTAATCTTCTAAATTTTGTGAATACAAAGCATAAACTAAAGATACGACGCTATTTAACTTTCTAAAACTACGACTTGAGTCCTTGTAACTTTGAGGTGATGTGTTGATGAGCTTTCCAAAGATCTTCAAAAGCATAAAAGTGATCACTAGCTCGGATTTAGAAAGTTTTAGCTTCATAATCATCTTTGAGCTTTGATTAAGCGTCTCTTTTACTTTCTTGAGCCTTTGAGAAATAATTTGTCTTCACGGGCTTTTCACAAGTAGATTTCATCTTTAACTTTCACTTTCAAACTCTTTTCTACATCTCGTGCTCGTTTTGGGCTTTTAGGTTGCTTTTCATGTTGTTTTTGCAATATCCTTACCTGCACAGTCATAAACACAAAAACACGATATCTTTGGCTTTTAACGTTAGTTTTTGGTCTATAATAGTATAATAATGGTGAATAAAAGGTATGTGAATAAGCACATACCAAAATCCCCCAGACTAAGGTATTGCGTGTCCTCACGCAATGTAATCACATCACGCCTTAAGGATAAATAATTTCAAAACCTCTCTTTACTAACTTTGAAAAGTAGCAAAACGTTCAAGAGAAATTCGAAATCATTTATTCCCTAAAACGCCCCGGCTTTCCATATTAGACTATGTACATCATATATTACACTACTTTAGCTTATGACGGATTGGATAAAATTCATCGTCCCTGATTTTTCGCAAGTCCCAAACTAAGTGCAAAAACGAGATCACCGCTTACTTAGACGTTAGATACCAATACCACTCATGGAAGTTACTTGTGTGTGGTCACCTCCCGCTTCCAAATCTTAGTGCATCTAGAATTTTTTAATTGATTTGAGAAATGAATTGCTTCATATTTTCTCGTTTCAATATGATTTAGTCCGATAAAGATACCAAATTCAAACGCTAAGTAGTTATCGATCTTCCCTTAAGAAGGTTTGCAAGAGAAATGTGGTCCACATCAAGGATATTGGATACATACAAAGACTTTGGAATACATCATAAATAGACATAAGTTGGCGAGTACATTTCACGTGCACCTCATGCGTCCGGTCTAGGATCGTAACATGCACCTCAAGCGCG
>LBNU01018562.1:116956-134430 GCA_014162995.1 Artemisia annua | reverse complement strand
TTTTTTTTACATTTTCCAGCAAAATCTCGAACTTTTTAGTCAAACAGGACGTCAACTGATACCATGCTCTATTGGTGGTTTGTTGGATTGGAGAGGATAGATCAAAGAGAGGATTTGGATGCTTCTTGGGGCCTGTTTAAAGGACAAGCTAACATAGTGGAACCTCCTCAAATTGTTGGCTTGGGAGGAGAAGAACTTTGTAAGTTTAATCATATTTTGATTTCCATCAAAAGCTACATAGTATAAATGACCTGTATATATTGATCATTGGTAAAATAGATCGTCTCAAACTCACTAAAGCTAGAGAACTCAATGAGCTTGTGACACTTATACAAACAGCTTAATTGTAAGCTGGAATTTAAGTAACAAACAACATTTTTATTTTTTTTTATTTATTTTTCTTATATTTTTAGAAGTTAATGAAACTGTGAACAAAATGAAACTACAAGCTTTTATAAATGTCTCATAAGCTTGAATGAGCTTATGAGACTGAACTAACAACAACTAGCTGAAAATATTTGTGAGATTATAAGAAAACAGGATTAAGAGAGAAAAGCTATTAACTAAATGCTTATTTCATTGATTTGAAAACAATTACAATTCGAAAGTAAAATTGACGGAGTAACATTACAAAGAAAAACTAACTCTCCAAAACAAGCTACAACTAATCCTATTTATAGCTGAGTGAGGATGAGGGATGTAGACCCTTAGAAACGTCCAGAAGTGGAATCTTCAAGAGAATATCCATCCTTGATCCCTGGTGACTTGTCCTACCCAATCAAAGGCTGCCATATATACTTTGTGACGTGTTTAAACCACTCATAAACTGCCACGTTTCATTCCCTTCGCTGCTACTTCTGACATGGTGTCAGTGGGTATGGGAATTGACCAATTAACCCTTAATACGAGGTGAATTGGTGTGGGAATTGGTAATTTTAAGAGAAAGGGGATTAGGGTTCATATTTCTGGGTTCAGGATTGAAAGAGGGGTTTTCTTTGGCGCGTTTGGTTTTTTTTTAATATTATTTTGGTTCTGAACCGGGTAGGGGGAATTGGGTTTACGTTTGGGCTTTGGGTTTTTATAAAAAAGGCTTGGGTTGGCTTTTGGTTTTTGGGTTACTAAGACAAGGCTTTGGCAGATCATGTATTTTTAGTATAGAATTTCACAAGGACCAAAATTTGTAACTTTGCAAAGTTTAAGGTCCTTTCTTGCCAATTTTTTGATTCTTCAAGGACCTTTGTTTGACATTTTAAGCTCAATTTAGGATCAAGGCTTATAAATGATTTCCGGCTCCGGCTCTTGACACTTTCCTCATCTCGTGCTCGTTTTTGATCATTTTGATATGATTTGAGTCCGTTTTTGCAATATCTATTCCTGCACAATCATAAACACAAAAACACGTATATCTTTGGCATTTGTTAGGGTTTTTGGTCTTTTTGGTCTTAAAATGGTAAATAAATGATACGTGATTAACACATATCATTGCCCACCTAACTTATATATCTGTTAGATGTTGGATACACTTAAACTGTATATTGTTATTGTAGGTGGTTGTGATTGCTGGTGGTGTTGATACAACTGCAACCGAGACCAAAGGAACGGTCTTGATTCACAGTGCTGAGCAGGTACAGTCTTAACGGTTCTTGTTCAACTCTGTTTTTATTCTTGATTTCCCATTTCTAGTTATCTTATCATGTGCTATACCTCTATACTCTATACTCAAATCTGAGTACACTATCAATATCCAACTGAATGAAGTTGGCTTTTAGTGAAAATAGGTATATGTTAATTACCCGCACTTGATAGATTAAAATGAAGTTGTGGGCCACATCAGGTGCACCTGACGCATGATGCGTTGCGATGCACAACCCTATTGCATCAGACACCCTAATGCGTTGCGATCACGGGATGCGTGGTGATGCGCGCACATCAGGCACGAATTAGCTGAGGCTGCATCAGTGCGTTTTTGCGCATCATGTACTTCTGGCCTTATAACATGAAATTGGACTTAATAATTTGTATTGGGCTTCTTCTCATGGGCTTTACTTTTAAAATGTGGGTCCAATTTGACCAATTCCTTATAAACGATAAGACTTTTGATCTTAGTTTTCGACTATTTATGTATTTTAGCGATATGGAATTGTGAACTATGAAAATGCATGGTATCTTTTGATATTAAATGTGGTATAAATGTGTTATTACTGTGTTTTGTGCACTATATATAGTTTAAGTATTTTTTTTATAAAATTGTCGCCTCGGGTACGTGATGCGCGNTATAAACGATAAGACTTTTGATCTTAGTTTTCGACTATTTATGTATTTTAGCGATATGGAATTGTGAACTATGAAAATGCATGGTATCTTTTGATATTAAATGTGGTATAAATGTGTTATTACTGTGTTTTGTGCACTATATATAGTTTAAGTATTTTTTTTATAAAATTGTCGCCTCGGGTACGTGATGCGCGCGCTTTCACCTCGGCTTTTTGACCCTTATTGCATTGACGCGCATTGCGCTTTTTAAAACAAACTTATTAATTATGTTGTTGAGAATCCTAATACTCGAATAAGTAGTAAAATTTTTATAGATAATCAATATGCATAGTTTTTTGTTTTGTTTTGTTTTGTTTTGTTTTGTTTTGTTTTGTTTTTGTTTTTGTTTTTGTTTTTGTTTTTTTGTTTTTTTGTTTGTTTTTGTTTTTTATTTTTTTATTATTTTTTTCCCTATCCACTGTTCAATTATGTAACAGAGATATTCCAATGCCTGTCTTATTTTTTTTTACATGATTTTACAGCTGGAGGGGTATGCAAAAACTGAAGAAGCAAAGGTTGAAGAGCTCATTAAAGGAGTTGCAGACTCGGGTGCAAAGGTCATAGTTAGTGGAGCAGCTGTAGGGGAGATGGCTCTGCACTTTTGTGAACGTTACAAGTATGCTCAATCCTTGCACTTTTTCCAAATCATATAGGTCTTGGAGTACATTTTCCAGTTTTTACCCATTTACGTATGAATGGGTTGATTTGGATATTTTTATCTCGTACAGGCCCAGCATAAAATTTAGGTGAAAGGGAAGTGGATCAAATGGGTTTAAAGTCCACCCACGTCTATTTTCTAATGCATACAACCTCTTAAAACGTTCTAAAGCTTTTGATTGTTATTGTGACAATATTGTTTTTGAAATTATAAGTAGTGTTGATTGTTTTTATGAAGTCCAAGAAATTGGACAGTTTTAGCTTGTCAACCCTTGTTTGCTGGTGTTTACACGCATACAAAAAAATAACCTTTTTAACCACCTGTTTTGACCCGTTACCCAACCCACCCTTGCCAAGTTGAAATCTTAATTTGTCTGCTTGCTATTTGGGTTTTTCATAAAGGTCACAAACTCACAACCAGTCTACCCTCCACAAGTTAGCCATTTAAATGCCTAAGTTACCTGTATCTTGACTTTTGAAATTGTTTAGCCGATGAAAAGTTGTGTATTCGCTATTGTTTATCTCAAGCATTAAATACCATAGATAGTTTATCATTTGTGATTGATTTGCAGGATCATGGTCTTAAAAATTGGGTCCAAGTTTGAACTTCGCCGTTTTTGCCGCACAACTGGTGCTGTCGCTCTTGTAAGCAGACTTTTTATGTACATCAATATTTTGGAAGGCTGAACAAACCAGAGCAAATAAATAATTATTTCAACTATAATTGCAGCTGAAACTTGGCAGTGCTGTAAACCCTGATGATCTTGGATACGTTGACTCCATTTCTGTTGAGGAGATTGGTGGTGCTCGGGTATGGAGCAACATGTCTTTTTGGTTGTTTATGTCGGTTCTATTTTAACGTAACTTAATCTAAGAGTTTTAAGTATAATTATGTTTATTAGGTGACTGTTGTAAGAAACGAACAAGGTGGGAACTCAGTGACTACGTTTTGCTGTGAGGAAGTACTGATAGCATATTGGAGGACCTGGAAAGGGCTGTTGATGATGGTGTAAATACTTACAAGGTATGATATATCTGTAGATTAATCTCTTTGTTCAACAATACAACTTGGAGGTGGCAATTTGCATTAACAATCTAATGTGAAGGGGTCCAATTTGGTTATATTTTTATCTCAATACTGTAAAACAACAAACTGTTATAGCACACAATGAAATGGGTTAAAATTTTCTCCTAATTTTCAACTTTAATCTACATGCGTGTAACCCTCTTTATGAAATATAGTATATTGTTACTGTAATAGTTTAGGTAAACCTTAATATAATTAACACATTAATTATCTTAAAAATTGGACCAAAATGTGATTGCAGGTCAACCCAAACCTAGTGACTGACCTGTTACACAGCCTAATATCGGCCCATTTTGCCACCTCTAACATAAATTAATCTGTGATCCTTTGACTTTCTCGGTAGCAGAAATCATTGGGTAAAAAGACATTAACTGTAGCAGTAATTATTTATTTATATTCTTTCAGGCATTATGCCGGGACAGTAGAATTGTACCTGGAGCTGCAGCCACTGAAATTGAGTTAGCCAGAAAGTTGAAGGAATTTTCTTTCACAGAGACAGGGTATCATTTACTTTCTTGCCATAGTTTCTTCTTTATCTACTTGTACTGTCATAGTGATGCCAGCTGGTTTATCTTAGACCAATCCTGGTATCCAAGAAGGGAAAAGTTGAATATTTTCTGGATTAAATCAAATTTATTTTTCTGTTCTATCTTTTATATCCGTTTTGCAGATTAGATCAGTATGCTATTGCAAAGTTTGCTGAGAGCTTTGAAATGATACCCAAGACATTGGCTGAGAATGCTGGGCTGAATGCTATGGAGATCATATCTACCTTATATGCAGATCATGCATCTGGAAACGTCAAAGTTGGTATAGACTTGGAAGAAGGAGCATGCAAAGATGTCTCTACTCTGAATATTTGGGATCTTTACGTGACCAAGTAAGCAGTTTTCTCTCCGTTTTTAGATTTAGGGGGTGTTTCTTTTTTCTATATGGGGAGGATATATGTGGGTCCGACGTCTGATTTAGCCTCTTATTGGGGAGGATGTCCATTTTCTTGCCTTGGGGATATAGATGAAGGGAAATATGTGGGCCTAAGCACAAAAGAAATATTATTATATACCCTTCCCTCCCCATATAGAAAAAAGAAACACCCCCTAGGTTGTCTCTATTTACAGTTGAGTTACATATAGTTGTAGTCTCGAGTAGTTTGTATATATTCAAGTTGTAATTATGACATACCCTTGTTATCATTCTAGGTTTCACGCGCTCAAGTATGCTGCCGATGCAGTTTGTACCGTTCTACGTGTTGATCAGGTATGGAATTAGTTATTTCGTTTATTCTTATTTGCTAGTAATGTTATATATGCTTGATCATTTGGTTGAAATTTTGAGAAACTTATTTTATTACCTTTATGTTTTCTTTTGTTCTGATTTTCCTTTTTACCTTTTCCCTGTGGATATGGGATTACCTTTGGCATTCAAACTGACATGATCCAAACAATAATGATGGTATCACTACATATGCTTTCCAAACAAATACTTGTCTTCCTCCAGTAATGTATCTTATAAAAAAATAATCTCAATCCGTTTCCAAACAAGATGAAAATAAACCAGCAACCCTAAACTATTACAAAGCTGCCACGGCCTAATAAGCACAACTTGTGAAATGCAGTAGGCCCTATATAAAATTCATGAAAATTAAATATTGCTAGTGTTGCTAGTGTTGTTCTGTATAAATCAACCAGAATCAAGAACTTAGCTATCCAAACTTCCAAACAATCAATCACTTGTGAAACATTCAATATCAGAACAAATAATACAAACAGATTATAACTATCAATATGATAGTATCATAAAATCACTCGACAACAATTGTTGGAGGAAACAAGAATGAAAACCGAATTCGTACTTCGAGAGTGAGAGATAATAAACGGATAGAAATGAGGTTGTGTGTACTGGAGTTTGAGAGAATGAGTATATATACTCAATGTTATCTTAGCACCCTTCAACTTCTAAGCCTTGACAGTCGCAGTACTTTAAGATCCAAAGAGCTTCATATAAGACCAAAGCTAAAATCCTTTTGATAATATGTTCTAACTTGCACAGGTTCAGATCCTGTATTAAAGAACACAAACATAATAGGTAAACCCGATTCCGATCCAAGCTAAGCTTGTATAATCTCTTAATTTCAACGCCGGCACATTAAACTGTGTTCTTGAGTTTTTTTAGTAAAGAAAAGTAAAGTAATTGGAAGTAAACAATTTCATCCCACTTTTGGGAGGAAACACTTTACATTTCTTTTCCTCCTTTAGTCCTACTCAAGAACACAACTTTTTCTGTTTCATTTCATTTTTTTTCCTTTCTTCCTTAAGTGATGTTGAAACAGCTTGTGAGTATTACTGAAAACGCAGCAGCAAAACGACACGAATCAGCAAGAACTTTTCACTCGATCAAACAGCACCTGCTTGCACCCTTAACAGCACCTAGAGAAACCTACAACAAAAGAACAGAAGGAACAGAAAACTGCACGGAAGAATCTCCTGTCCTTTAAGCTAAATACGAACTCGTATATTTGCTGCGAGTCTACAAACGTACAAGCCCCAGGATATGATGCAGCCAACACATGTATATTCAACCAAATCAACACAAAACACCGGTGATAGTAGAAAATGTTACTAAGTATGATGGGAAGATACTAATAGGTTGTTTGATTGTTTTTTGTGTGTTCTTTTGAATCAAGGCCACTAAGAGAGTAGTTGAAAAAATAATGGACTAAATGTTTGACTCAAAATCATCTCATTCAAATCGTGTAGTCACTTGTTTACGTGCTGAGAAACTTGGGGAGAACAAGTCATCAAAGACTCCACAATCTTTAAGCTTAATATCGACATGGATAACGGTGCTTCTGCTTCCATCACAAACCCGAATGATGAACCAATAATTGGTTAAAATCGATAGGTTTGACGGGTGTACCTATACCCGTTGGGTTGACAAGATGAAGTTCTTGCTCATCTTGTTAAAGGTTTACTATGTTTTGGACCCCACATTGGCTCCCATTTCAAGCAACCCTGTTCCCGCACCCGGTCAACCGGTAGACGAGGAAAAGGTTGCTGAACTTGAGAAGTTGCGAATGATTCACAAAGGGGACGAGACTATTTGTTGCGGCCATATCATGAATGCACTGTCCGATACTCTATGATTTGTACGCGCCGGTTACTAATCCATGAGAACTTTGGATTGCGCTAGAGTTTAAGTATAAAAATCATGAGCAAGTTACGAATAAGTATTTCGTTTCAAAATACTTTGAATATGCTATGATTGAAGGGAAATCGATTATGGAGCAAGTGCATGAGCTCCAAGTTCTAGTGAACAAACTGAAATCCCTTGATGTGCCCGTTAGTGACGCGTTCCAAGTGGGTGCTATTTTAACCAAACTTCCACCTTCTTGGAAAAGTTTCTCTAAGAGAATGTTGTAGAAAACAAAAGATTATTCGTTAGATGATCTTCTAAAGCATCTTCGTATGGAGGAAGAGGCTAGGCTAAAATTGGAGATAAACAGGGTAACAATGTTAGTGTTAATCATGTGCAAGGTAAAAGCTCTAAGAAGAGAGTCTTTCGAAACGATTCACACAAAGCCAAGATGGAAGTAACAAAGAACAACTTCAAGTTCATCAAAGCGGTCCTTCAAGTGTCTGGAGAGACTGGCCATTTTGCTCGTAAGTGCAAAGACAGAAAATTGGGGACTAATGAAGTGAACTTGGTGAACACCGAGATAGCCGAGATGGTGGCTCATGTTCACCTTGATGATTGAGATGATCTCGAGGGGTGAACACTTAAGATCGAGTTATATCTAGCCTTTATTTTAGCACTAGCACAGGCGGGTTGTTCTCAGTCACATTTCACACCTTGGTATCTTATTTGAATTCCAATTCATACCCCCATCATACTTACATTATTGTAAAATGATAAACTATACAACCTCATCAAATATCCAACAATCCCCCACCAGGTTGGATAGTTTTCTACCATTCTAGTAGGTCATGTCGCAAAGGTGTCACAAAGATTAAGCCTTGCATTATACAAGTAGGCAAAGTAAAATCGATTCAATGGTGTGCGAAGATTAAACCACAAACCTTAAGATATAATGGTGTCCGAAGATTAAACCATAACCTTATGATTTTACCGGTATACTTATACACATTTCCTACCGTAACTGTTGTTTTCTCACTGAGCGCTAATATGGCCATGCGCTTAAATCCCGTTTCATGACCCTCTAAAAGAGAAACCAACACTCTTTATTCAAGGCCGCACCACCTCTAGATCATATAGGCAAAGCTTTTAACATCTTCATTACTAAGATGCCTCTAAGGCTTTGTTTAGAGAATTTACCTCATCCTTTCCTCGGCAACGCTGTACTATCTATACTATACATGAGTCAATTATGCGATACTACCTTTTATCAATTAGTAATTTCGTTATTAACCATTAAACTCGTGAAGTAGGAACACTACAAACAAGTCGGGTTTCCGTCACTAACCGATTCACATAGTTTCATACTCATGTCTCTAGTTACTTCAATCACATCTCAAAACACTTGATAAATGCAATAGTTAAGTTTCTTGATCACTTAACGAACATGTCAATAATGGTACCATTCTCAAATCGTTTATCACATTCCCTCACAAAGGAATTTGAGATATTAAATCTCTGTTCTCTTGAACTCTTTGTTCTTAGTCACTTAGACTGTAACACATTTTCCTTCTTGGAGTGAGAGCTACACACTATGTTTCTTGCTCGTCCAAAAAACAACTCACTGTTTAAGTGAGTAAATTTCACCATCTTGTGAATATCAAATTGTCACTTGATATACCAACATGTATAGAGTATCTCAAATTGATTCTTATATTCATGATCTATTAGCCAAAAACTTCATTTTTCTAATCACAATAATTTCTCAAAATTATAGTAAGAATCAACCTGGAACATTTGGAAAAACTTCAGTCATACACGAAAGGATGCATTTTGCCATTTCATTTCTAGCGTAAATTATCTTCTGAAAAAAGGATTCTAGCAGCTTGTAATCAGTAGTCACATTTTGTTTAGTTCTAGAAAATAATAACTCATGCAACAAACGTTTGGTTCATAATAACACAACCTTTATAACAAGAAAACACCAGCTCTTTCCTTAATGATAAAACAATTACACTAGAATTTAAAGCAAACAGATTACGCTAGAATTAAAAACAACGAAACTCAAAACGACAATGAGTATTAAAGAGGCACTAGCCCACCTTTGCTAGTGCTGAAATAAAGGCTAGATACAACTCGATATTCAAGTGTTCACCCTACGAGATCATCTCCATCATCAAGGTGAACATGAGCCACCATCTCTGCTATCTCGGTGTTCAACATGTTCACTTCATTAGTGCCTGATTTCCGGTCTTTGCACTCACGAACAAAGTGGCCAGTCTCTCCACAAACATGACACTTGAAGGACCTCTTTGATGGAGCGGATTTCTTGAAGTTGTTCTTTGTTACTCCCATCTTGGCTTTGTGTGAATCATTTCAAGAAATTCTCTTCTTAGAGCTTTCACGTTGCACATGATTTACACTTAACACATTGTTACCACGTTTATCTCTAATTTTACCCTCTTCCTCCATACGAAGATGCTTTAGAAGATCATCTAACGAATAATCTTCAGTTTTCTGCAACATTCTCTTAGAGAAACTTTTCCAAGAAGGTGGAAGTTTGGTTAAAATAGCACCCACTTGGAACGCGTCACTAGCAGGAACATCAAGCGGTTTCAGTTTGTTCACTAGAACTTGGAGCTCATGCACTTGCTCCATAATAGATTTCCCTTCAATCATAGCATATTCAAAGGTTTTTGAAACCAAATTATTTGTACCTTGCTCATGAGTTTTATACTTAAAACTCTAGCGCACTCCAAAGCTCCCGTGGATTAGTAACCGACGCATACAAATCATAAAAAGTATCGGACAGTGCGTTCTTGATATGGCCGCAACAAATAGTCTCGTCCTCTTTGCCAATCATTCGCAGCTTCTCAAGTTCGGCAACCGTTTTCTCGTCTACCGGGTGACTGGGTGCGGGTTCCGGGTTACTTGGAATGGGAGCCAATGTCGGGTCCAAAACATAGTAAACCTTTAACAAGATGAGCAAGAACTTCATCTTGTCAACCCAGCGGGTATAGGTACACCTGTCAAACCTATCGAGTTTAACCACTTCTTGGTTCATCATTCGGAGGTTAATGACGGAAGAAGAAGCATCCACGTATGGTATTTAGCTTAAAGATTGTTGAAACAGCTTGCGAGTATTACTGGAAATGCAGCAGCAAAACGACACGAATCAGCAAGAACTTTTCACTCGATCAAACAGCACCTGCTTACACCCTTAACACCACCTAGAGAAACCTGCAACAAAAGAACAAAAGGAACAGAAAACTGCACGGAAGAATCTCCTGTCCTTTATGCTAAATACGAATTCGTATATTTGCTGCGAGTCTACAAACGTACAAGCCCCAGGATGTGATTTAGCCAACACGTGTATATTTGGAAGCAACCGAATCAACACAAAACACCGGTGATAGTAGAAAATGTTACTAAGTATGATGGGAAGATACTAGCAGGTTTTTGATTTTTTTTGTGTGTTCTTTTGAATCAAGGAGTGCTTCTATTTATAGTTAAAAAATACACCCCCACTAACAGAGTAGTTGAGAAAATAAGACTAAATATTTGACTCAAAATCATCTCATTCAAATCGTGTAGTCAGTTGTTGTTTACGTGCATGAGAAACTTGGGAAGAACAAGTCATCAAAGATTCCACAAAGTCCTATTCTCTCGTCATGCACCAAGTTCTCACATTTCACATACTGACCTTGGTATCTTATTGAATTCCAATTCATACACCCATCATACTTACATTATTGTAAAGTGATAAACTATCCAACCTCATCAAATATCCAACAAGTGATACTTGAGAAGACAGTGTAATTATTTGCATAGGTGAAATTGTATCACACACGCGCACGCGCACGCACACACCGGATAAAAATGCAAAATGCAACTGTAGAACATAACCATGCCTGCACCTCCTTTGATCTTCCTAGCTTGAACCATACTAAATTTTACAAATGAGTGTATGTAGGAGGTAATAGATCTACATTGACTGAAAACAAAACTCATAATGCAACTTGATATATGGGTACACAGTTAAGTTGTGGATCATCTATTTCTTTTTCTTAAAACCCTTTAATTTTGCCAGTTGGGTATGCATCCTATGTACAGGTTCTATTCTCAGTCTATCCTAGCTACTGCAGCATCTTCGGGATTGTTTGTGTATGTTTTGGTTCGTGGGCTTGGTCTACAATTGTGACAGTGGTGAAGTGAGTTAGTGCAGGCTGAGTACATATTTGAAATACCATATCTGGTATTGTCAATGGGTAATTTGGGCTATGGTCTGCTCCATTGGTTGTTTGTCATTATCAATGGGGGACCAGTGTTCTTGTCCTTACATTCCAAACAATTGCCTCATTTCTTTGTGGTGTTTTGTCGTATGGCACTTCCCCAAGGGATTTGGGTATTTTTGTTTTTGGGTGGTGGTGGATTTGTGGTCCCATGGTGCATTTGATGTATTATTCTAATTCTGGTCTTAGTGGGTTGGTTTGGGTGTTTTTTTGTTAATGTCCCATTTGTTCTTGTGCTTCTCTTGTTCGGGTTCCTTCTTTTTAATCGTCTTGTTTGGAAAGGAGGAATGCCGTTTGTTTGTATCGTTTTGTTGTGGTTTAATATAATTCTGCCTTTCAAATAATAATAATAATAATAATAATAATAATAATAATAATAATAATAATAATAATGTATAGAATATACTGACCTCTTTAAATGGTGCGATATGCAGATAATTATGTCTAAGCCAGCTGGTGGGCCAGGTAGGAGAGATCAACCGGCAGGTATGGATAATGAAGATTAAGATCACTAGAGGAATCATGACGATTTTTTGTGCGTGTTTTGATTTCTTTGAACCATAAAATTCTACTTGCTTTAGAGGAGTGATATGTATTAGGTGGACAGTTTTAGGTGTGTTTGTATCAAAATTTTGTGACAAGGTTTCTAAGATATTTGATAATCTTATAAGAGCCCCTGCTTTTCACGATCAAATGACCAAGTTTTAAGATTGTGTCTGGTTGCTTACACNACATAATCAACAAGAACTAATAAACTAATGCCTCAAGGGCTTACAAGCATACATAATTCAAATAAACACACAAGCAACCAAAGCTCCAATAGTAGTGTTGTCCTAGAGCTTGCCATCAAAATGGTTGAAATAATTTTATTTTCTAAACATGAAACATGTTTAGTTTGAAGGAAGTCTTGGTGAAGGTGGAGATGATGGTGGTGGAGCAGGTGTATTTGATGTTGGGTGTGGTGGAGGTGTTGTTGTTGTTGGTGGTGGTTGATGGAACAAATTTTCAATATATGAAAACATATATTGTAGCTCATCTCTTAGGCCAAAGATGATGGTTCGGTTATGGATGCAACAAAGGCAAGTGTCACCATGGGCTTCAAGTAAGCTCCATGGGATGGGATTGAAATTTGGTGGATTAATTGGTGACGAAGTGAACTGTGCATCAAGAGGTGTTATGGGTGACAATGAAAGGGTGATGTCTAGGGATGTATTTTCAATGGTGGGTGGGTGGTGGTGACACTCTTGGTGGAGGTGACAAGTGAGTGTTAATGTAATCATTGATTGATGAAGATGATGGTATGGAGGAAGTAGAGGTTCCATGAGTTGATGGTGTTTTGGAAGGTGCATTAGGAGCACTAGAAGATGAGCATTGAGGTGGTGGTGATGGAGTGGTGTTATCTTCATTAGTAAGGTCAATGAAGAGTTATTTTGGTGGTATGATGACAAGTTTTTGTTTCTTGGCTTTGTTGGAGATGGTGGTTCTTCGTGAAGACATCGTGATATGGTTGAGTTTAATGAGGGTGAAGGATGATGTAATGTGAAGTAAACATGTATGGGGATTATATAGAATGAAAACATGTTTAGATATGGAATTAATTTGACAATACAAGGTTAGATTCCAAATTCAGTTTGGTTTTTAAGGGAAATGGTAGCTGGGACTAGCAAAAGGAAGTCACAAGATGCAAAATAAAACAGTGTAAAATACTGTTCAGATGGCCGGTCCCCTTAAATGTGGCCGACCCCTTTAAATTTAAGGGGGCCGCCCTTTATATTTAAGGGGGCCGACCATCTGGTGATGTCCCAGACGACCAATTTTCAAAAAATTTCTGGAACAGGTTTGTTTTTGTTTTGTGTTTGCAGCATGCTCTATTTGAATGTTTTATATTGGTTTTGGTCTATTAGAAAAGCAAATAAAGCATATATAACTATATATATTAAGCATGCAATCATAAATAAGTCTAAATAAAAATTCATGCATGTAGTAGCATGGATTAATATTAAGCAAACAAAGTTAACATCCTAAAATACCATGATCCATAGCAAGTCAAAAATATTTCCGAGTGCAAATCGGAAATATAACACATAAACAACAAATATTCATATCCAAATAACACATAATAAAAAATTGTTCAAACAAGCATAATCAAGCCAATCCCTTCATCGTCATCACTACTTCTTCTTCCCCAAACACCTTTCCAAGCGCCTTGGCAAAAGACTTGAATCCTCCTCGCATCTCCTGATGCATCCTTTGTGTTTGGTTAAGCAATTGAGTTTGACGTGCATGTAGCAATTCATTGTTTCGTGAGGAAGGAGATGGTGTTTTGTGCTCGGAGTAGTCTAGGTCCTCTAAATCTTCGACAAACGTAGTGGGAGACGGGGTAATAGCACGATAAGTGTTTTCCTCCTCGTCGTCGTCCTCTAGACGAGATGATGAACCATGGAAGCTATAACAACAAGATTTACCCTTATCACTACGAGTTCTTCGGGCTTGTTTAAGAGCGAGAGGACATAAGGTCGGATAGATGGATTGATAGATACTATCATCAAGATCGGGATAGTGTTCTATGATATGACGGTAAAGACGTGTGAGGAACATACCGTACGGAAGATTAGCTTTAGGAGTGGATCTTGTACATTCGATTCGCTTGATGAAGAAATAAGGCAAATTGTAAGGTTGTTCGGCAACAACACAAAATAACATGTGAGCGAGGCTAGCCGGGAGATGGTCTCGGTGGCCTCCGGTACCGAACGCATTCTCTCGAATGAGTTCTTCCCAACGTCGCAAGTCTTGACTTAATTCTTTGAGTAGAATTTGATTTTCAAAGATTTCAACATTTTTGGATTTGATTTTACGAGTGGTGGTTTCACGTGCCAAACCAAGCATTTGGTGAATTTCTCCGGGAGAAGGAATTTCGGATAAATGAGGGCCAAAAGTTGGTCGACAACGTTGAAGAGCACTAAGATCCCATTCATTTGTGAATACGGATTGACCGGTAAAGGAATTTGGAGGATTTGGCCGAATTGTGCAAGAGTAAGAGTGATAAATTCATGTTGAATCATGAAGGAGATGAGAATGACACCAAATTCATCGGTTTGAACAGTGACTTGGCTATAAATGTCAAGAATGAAGCGGGGAATGATGGGTTCATTGATTTGGAAAAGACACTCGAAGCGGATGTTTCGGAATAAACGTTCAATGAAATCGGATTGATAATAGGCTTGATCTACTACACGACCTTCATGGATATTTCTGTCCTCGATTTGTCGATAGATACGTGCAATAGAGGGAGAGGTAGTGGGAAGTTGAGAAACTTTTGAAATGTAGTTTTTGGTTTGGGAAATGTCTTCGGTGATAGCTTTGGGCATTTTTACCTAAACACGATAACAATAAAATAAAATTAAAATTAAATCAACGTTAAAATATAATGCATATGTTGTTATGACATATGTGGAACATACACATACTTCGACTCTAAGACTTTAAACATAAGAAGTAGTTTACTATGTTCCTTATTTTTATTTTTAACTCGTTCTAGATATATTTAACGAAGTTTAGCAAGTAGTTATGGGATAATCCAAACTCCTCTTTAAACATCTTAATATATCTTGAAACTTTGCTAGATATACATTAGATTGTATAACTAGCTATTTCTTACGAGTTTCTTATGCAAGTGACATGTTTTGAAAATGAAAGTATGGATTTTTTTTTGACTCAAAAATATTGTTTTTCTAAGTTAAACCAAACACTTCCTTTCCTAGAAAATTTGCTATTAAAATGTCAATATATATATATGAATTATATATCTTGATGACTCTAAGTTGCTAGTTTTATGTTTGCAAACTTGTCAATTTGTTATAAAAATTATATCGGCTTAATTTTGACACTGTTTGGACATAATCCAAACACCCTCTTATCGTATACAAAATTATTTTTAATTTATCGAAAAAAAATATATTTTTATGATTAATAATTATACATTCTAATCCTATGGGAAGCATTTAGTCATGGAAATCTTAGACTCAATTGAAAGAAAAAATGAAATTGAAGAAATTGAAATAAAATGCCTAATCTTGATCATGACCAAAATTTGATGAAATATTGAAATTAGATGAAATGTGTTATGAAAAACTTACACTACTTGTTGCTAATCGTGTTATAAGTATTTGCCCCTTGCGAATCAAGCTTAATTTGGTGATTTGAAAGTGGATTTTTGATGTTTTTTGGATGGTGGCTCGTTCACAGCAGTAAGGAGTAAGGGGGAGGATGAAAAATGGAGTGTTTGGTATAAGGATTAAGTGGAAAAAGCGAGGAGAGAATCAGATGGCCGGCCCCCTTAAACATTAAGGGGGCCGCCCTTTATTTGGCTGCAGGTCCCCTTAATTTTAAGGGGGCCGCCCGCCAAACTTTTTGGTTTTTCGCGGCTTTGATTCTGAGAAAAAAAAATTATACGTATACTTATATATATTAGATTTATATTTAGTCAAAAATATGTTGGAGGGAATTCGCACGAAATGAATTACTTGACACTTTTATTTGACATTTCGTCAACTTACGTAGGAGCTCTAGCCCATTTCTTAATACAATGCAAATGAAAAATCGAATAACAGCTTGAACACGACCAAACAGACGCCGTCCGTCTCACCATATCGTAACATATCATACACTCAATAGAACCTTTCAACAATTTATCTTGGATCTCTTGAACAAGCTGAGGCAATGCCGATCCTTTCAAAACATCCCCCTTTCTTCTATTACCATTACCATTATTAGTATTAGTATTAGTATTAGCATTCGTATTCTGCGGATGATGATGATTTACAACACCCGACCCACGCCCTCTAGCAGAAGGCCTCCTAACATTATTATGTGATCTATAAGCAGGGGGATGTTGATGATTTGCATCTAAGTTCGAGTTAGAAACAAATGAGGTATTAATATTAGTATTAGTATTAGTATCTAATGGAGGAGGAGGATCACTAGTTGTTGATGATCCTCTAGGAATCCATTCTTGGCGATGATGAGAATGCGAATTTCGACCTCGTCTATCATTTCCATTTCCATTTCCATTTCCATTTCTTTCTCGAACATGGTAAGAGCTCATATCAACAACCTATCATAGTATCATATCAATATCACATATACAAATACTATTCTTATTAATATTATTATTATGTAATTACATATATGCTACCATTAAAACAAAACAAAACAAAACAAAATCATTTTAATTAACAAATAATAAAAGTAATGATATGAGATGGTTTACCTGAATGGAAGTTGTGATGTTACGAGATTTAAATCTAGACAAAATCGAGATGTCAAATCAGGAGATTTAATTATATATACAGATGAATTTTTTTTTGTTGCTTTTTGGCATTCGGCTAGGTGTTAATATTTGAGCTCATGTGGCTCGTTTGATGGTTGTGACCTCGTAGTCTTCATAGCGAGGGTGTGATTATATGGAACTTGGTTTTGGTTTAAGTTTTGTGGCTATATTGATGCTTGTCGTTGTGTTTGTGTTGCCGCGACCCCAAAGGGTCCGTTTGGCAGTTTGGGAGTGCTCGGATGAGCCTAAGTCGAGACCCGGAGCTTGTAGTTTGTTTGAGTGGTTTGATTTGGACCGAGAAGTGATGACTCGGACTTGTGACTTATATATTTTATAACTCGAACATATTATAAAACTCGTCATAACTTATATATTGAGATAAACATTCATTTATATATATATAAATAGAAACGTGTAAATGTGATTATATATATATATATATATATATATATATATATATATATATATATATATATATATATATACACATATATATATATATATATATATATATATATATATATATATATATATATATATATATATATATATATATATATATATATATATATATATATATATATATATATATATATATATATATATATATATACATGTATATATATATATACATGTATATATATATATATATATACATATATAT
>LBNU01018562.1:103778-115528 GCA_014162995.1 Artemisia annua | reverse complement strand
ATATATATATATATATATATGTATATATATATATATATATGGATGTGTATATAATAAATAAGAAATCACGAGAACGAAATAATAACGTTAACGATAAATATTAGACTAATAACTTGGTGTAATATCGTCGGAAACCTTATTATATTTTTATCGTATAAATGAAACGATCAAGTTGGAAAAGGAATTGTTTTACGAAATATAACGAGTGTTTGGAAATAAAACAAGACCTTGCGAGTTATAAAATATTGAGGGCACTTGAATCCAAGTTCGACCATTTTATCTCTTGTTGATTATTGGTGCTAGTCACGGATATGTGACGTCAATACACCCAATCTATATAACTATTTAACTTGTTTATTCGACGGATTAAATGAGGCTTATTTAGTTATATCGAAGGAGTGATTAACGGATATTATATCCTACGACGCCTTAGGTCGTGGTAGGAGTTTGGGAACGATAAGTTAATAAATACCTTTGCGAAGTTATCGAGTTGACGAGTTCGATAGATTTCGGGAACTTATTTATAACACTTATTAAACTCAAATAACTCACCATGTAGAACTTTATGTGTTATGTGATTTAGGTTTTGGGTGTAATCTTGGAAGAATATATTAGGTAAATAAATTATGGAGGGTTATCAAGTCGACGGATTAGATAAACTTCGATGATTTATTTAAATGATATGTTGGACTAACATTAGACTCGTAGGTTGTTATTATTATATCTTATGGTTGTGATTTCTTGGTTGAGTTGTGTCGATCCTCCACCCGCATGGATACCAAACACCAACCCATATGAGAATAACAAGAGAAATGAATTTTTGAAAAGTAAAAAGAAATACGTTCGGGATTGGGAATATTTAACTTTTGAGGAAATAATCCTGAAGCGAGCTTATATTGTTAGGAAGTGCCGAGTCCGTAGTTGCTGTCTTTTGAGTTGTGATACGTCTTACTACTACCGACTTCTTTGTGCTGATATCTGGACTTGAGGTGAGTCATAGCCCCACTTTTTCTCTTGAACTTTGTTTTCAATACTTAGGGTGAGAAACGTGCAAAACTGTTTTACGTGGACTATTATCGCTTTTATTATCTCTAAACTTGCTATGCTTATGGAACTAGGATATTGCATCTACCTTAGTCACATAGTGGACCATCGCGTGTGGACTAGCCTTGGTTAGATGAATGACATCAACCCTAGTCACATAGTGAACTACCGCATGTGGACTCGATAAGGTTAATTTAAATAGCCATAGTGTGATCACCTATAGGACTTAATATATGTTTATTGGTTATTTGTGATATGCGGAATTGGTTTGTGAGGATTGGATACCGATAGGCCCTATGAGTTTTAGGGTGCCCCTATAGGGCTTTGATGCACGGAAGTTACCCGTAAGGCTTAGTCTAGCTAGCAAGCGTTTTGCGTATATGTCCACTTGATTTGATTATGAATATAAACCTATGATCTCACCAGCGAAAGCTGACTTTTAGCACGTTTTCTCAGGTAATTAAGTAATGATTCGGATGCTTGGATTGGAGGCTTGGCATGGCAATATGGTTAAGGATCTACTTTTCTAAAAACTCTGATATGTATTGTGGACCTACTTTTATTTCTTTTGGGCCTTACTTTGGTGAATTTGGGATGAATGTAAACTTTAAAACCCCGTTTGGATGTGTTTTTACTCATGTTTACTTTATCTCGTTCTTTTATGACTTGTGTTAGATACCAATCCCCGTAACACCTCGAAAGCTTGTTGAGTCTTCCGCTGTACCAAATTTTGGGGGTGTTACAGAACCAAATCAAGGGTTCCGCCCTTGTATCCAAAGGGTTCCGCCAGGTCTGACAGGCTAATCTCCAAGAAATATTTCCATATCTATGACAAGTCAAATCAAGATCATTCTAAGTCAACCATAAGATATGTTGTGAAAGAATCAATCTAAGATGTGCATGAGATCTCACAAAGTCAACTTATGAGATTTTGGAAATCTTTCTAAGATTACACATGATGCATGCCATGATGTCGTACAACATTTTCTATTTTTAGAAATATGAAAATGTTATGTTAATGTGAAATGTAAATGTAGAAAATTTGATGTTTAGTTGAAATAAAGTCTAATTATGAAAGACTTAAGCTATATTCATGTTTTGCTAAAAATTAAAGTTTACACTTTGTCGTTAACGAAATTTAGCAAAGATCGTAAAATATAAATAACGTTTTTAGGCAATAATTGTATTAACAGTTAACATCTTCACTATTGAAGATCTTTTTTCACATAATGTGTTAGTGCAAATATTACGATATTTAATCTATACAGTCTCATTTGTTTTGATTGATGACAAACGTATAACTGGATACATAACGTAAAATGTACAAGTTACTCGTAATCTTATTTTGTCTCAACATACATTCAACACCTCTCAACGTCTCGAGTCCTCGTATGCTACAACACAGGTTCGTACATGTTTGTTATGTGACATTATGATCAAACCCCTTGACCAACCATTTAGAATGTTTAAAATACGGCTAGATCATTAAGTATTTTAAAAGACTAACCATTTAAAATGATTAAATACTTTTTGAGTCTTTAAGCATTTTAGGTGTCAAAGTGCACTTTAGGTATCAAATAGAATAAGTGCCACATTAGGTGTCTAGGTAATATTAGTAAGTTTACAATCTATAAAAATGTGTCTTATAACAACATAAGTACATAAAACATTTTTAGTAACTTACTAAATGTCATATAGCAAGTTAATACATTTTTTAATAACTTTACAAGTTTACTTTCATATACATTTTTGTCAAAATGGAAAGTATATAATTACATCATCACATGGATCATCATATTCTAGAATGTATATCTTTCCAAATATTCTTGTAAGATATGTCATAGATCTTGTAAGATATGTCATAGATTGTGTAAGATATGTCAGGGTTGATTTTGGAAAGATTGTGTAAGATCTTGATTAGACTTGACATTGTTTTTGGAAAGTAGCTCATGTTTTATGCACATGGTTTATGTCTTTGCTAGTTTTAGAAAAAGTAGCTCATGGTTTATGCACATGGTTTAGGTCTTTGGTAGTTTACCTACATATACAAGTCCATGGTTTTTCTAACAAGCAAGTTTTTGGAAAAACACACATTCTCTCTACACTTAGCATACATCTTAGATCAATAGAAAACCATGTAGAAAACATATTAATCACCCTTTCTATAATGATCATAATGTTACTAACTCTCATTATGTTGTAAGCATATCATACATCTTGATCTACCAAAGAAAGCTTGGAGATCTTCCCATCATCATCCACCAAAACATATCAACATATGAAGATTCAAGGGCACTTGACATCCTCAATGATTGAAGACTTCCGATCAATGGAAGTTCATATAGATTATGCATTTGTATCCATTGGACTTTTATGTCATGGATCATCATTGTATCATCACAATATAGATTAGATGGTTTATGTGTTTGTGCCATAAAACACAAGGTTTTTATGTTGGGCCACAAAACATAGCAGGAGTGGTTGTACCCTTGAAAAAGAACTCGACATCTAGCTTAGTGTCGGAAATATTGTATAGGCGACGTTAGGAGTGGTTTTACCTTTTGTAAAAGAACCCGGTATTTAGATTTGTACCGGAAAAAGTGTAAGCGACGATTGTAAGGTTTTCTCCGCCGAGAAGGGAGCATGTTGATCTAGTGAAGTAATTCTCGAGTTGGGTACTCGGGGAGTGGAGTAAGGCGGAGAGGAGATCCGTGACCGAACCACTATAAATCCTCATGTTCGGTTTGGACTTTCTTTTACTTATTACTTTGCTTTTATACTTGCATTATATCATTGTGTGTGGTGTGACTTAATGGTTATACTTGTGTGACAACTTGCTATATGCTTTATATTAGTCATAAGACTATTATTAGCATTTTACATATTGTGGCAAGCTTGATTGGAAATTTGATACAACAAGTTTAAAGTTTTTAAACGGTAAACTATTCAACCCCCCTTCTAGTTTTTCACAATTGGTATTAGAGCCTCCTAGCTCTTATTTTCAAAACAAATGGTTTTTAAAATGGAGCACTGGTCCATGTATCAAATTACCATTGAAGCGGAATATAATATGAAAAATGTTTCGCTAAGTATACTTAGAAATTTTGTTGTTAAATATTACTTTGTATACAAGCTTGAAGGTTTCCTTGAAAAATAAAAAAGAAGATTTCTTAAAAGAATTTGTAAGTGTCTAATTAAGTGCTTAGAGCTAATTTACGAAAAATACGTTTTTAAAAGGAGTGTTTGGGATAACTAAAAATTTAGTTGAATAATCACCTCCATAAATGATTAGATAAGTTATATGAGTAGAAATGAAGTAAAATAAGTGTATTATATGTTTACTATCAAATCTAGTAAGTACTACATGTTTTCTTTATGTCAAAATACGAATTTTGGTGAATCTGTCTCAGATGCCACGGAACCAAACGTTATAAAGGGCGTAACCCTTTATTTGGTTCTTTGAAATCCGTCGGTACAGTAAACAGTTTTTGTCCAACTTCAAAAATTCATAACTAATTAACCGTAAGTCCGTAGGAGTCGCGCCACCTATCAATTTGAAGGGAATTGTGTCTACTTTCTTTTAAAAATGATGTTATGGTATAAACCTAAACTTAAGTCAAAAGATTAAACCAAATACTATAGTGTGGCCAAAATATTAAGTTTCGTTTTGACGTAGAAACTCAAACTTTTGAGTTAGGCAATTTAA
Organism: Artemisia annua; assembly: GCA_014162995.1. Lineage (NCBI taxonomy): Eukaryota > Viridiplantae > Streptophyta > Magnoliopsida > Asterales > Asteraceae > Artemisia > Artemisia annua. The sequence continues at coordinate 110,778 of LBNU01018562.1, read as the reverse complement.
GCTAAGATCCTTTGAATATTGATATAATTTCTTTTGAAACTAAGAATTTGGTGATATTTATATATATAAAGGAAACTAATCAAGCTTGGCATACATCGTCATATTTAAACGCAAAGTGACGAAAAGTATATTTCTTTTTATGATATGCTAAATGACTACTTGTTTTAGTTATATGCGTATATGTTGTTTTCTTATTGAAAGTTGTGATTGCATTTGTTATTTGTGATACATGAGTGTCAATCTTGTCATGATATTCATTTGCTTGTTTTTCGATTTCATGTTTATACACAATAGGATATTTGCTAGATTTTGTGTACTAAGTTGAAAATTTGTGTTTGTATTGCCTATTGATTTAGATATTCTTCTTTGCATATGTTATGTGACTATTTTTCATAATTCACTTAGGAATGAGAATTAAGTAATACTAATTAAGTATCTTGAAATATGGTCAAGCGTCCAAATCAGTCACTACATTTTTAAACATGTAGTATTATTGTAAAATGGTGTTTGGTATATATGCTTCTACAATGATGTTTAATGAATGTGTCGTGCTATAAGATAGAAACTCATCTTTGATTGATCATGTAAACTAATCGTATCATGTTTGGACGATAACACTTTGTTGTTATCAATTTTCCACGTTTGGCTTAATTTCCATTTATGGTAGGATCATAATCCTCGGCTTGATCTATATGCTAACATGTATTAGAATATGTGTTTTTGGTTTTAATCTATCACATCTAATTAGGTGCATATGTTCCAAGTATAATTAGGATATTTGAACGGGCTTCGGGAGTTGATAAATGTCCATTGTTAAGGAGTGTTTGGCACAACTTAAAATTTGAACTATTTGGTAGTTAAACAATGTGTTTCATGGATATTTATACTTGTAGGATCATTTGGTAACTGTAGACGATGTTATGTACAAACCGCATATGCAGGTGGACAACATTCGTGATGTTGTCAAAATTTCAATATTTTCACTAAGTAGTGAAAATCGCTAGCCCCCCGTCAAAGTCTATCGGTAAGAATGTTTCTATATCCATTTTTTGCATTTCCTAATCAGATATAGTATAAATTTTATGTTTTAGGGATTTTTGGAAAAATTGGAAATTGTCTTGACGTCGAAAAAACTGTTCTGTGAACTCTTCTGGGCTTGGCGGATATGGCGGAACCAAATATTGGGTTCCGCCAGTGCATTTTCTGGGTACTCCAGAATTTGGCCCAACGGATCAGGCGAAACCAAAGTCTGGGTTCCGCTTGTGTATTCATATGGTTCCACCAGTCCTGCAGATTCCTTTTTAAATTTTCATTTAAATCCCTCACCCAAGATCACTCACTTTCATCACTAGGATTCTTCTCACTGATGTTCACTCATATTAGGATTAGGATATTGATGAGCGTGGGATTGCGACCACGCAACAGGTATTACCTCTCGAGGGATCTTGAGAAGCTTGCAATCCCACCAGGCAGTGTACCTGGTTGATGTAGTATAGTGTAGTGGTAAGTACGGGGGATTGATCGTTCTCTCACAGGTAATAGTGTTCATTAGGATAGAAAAACTACTCTAAAAGGTCTAAAGGTGAATGAAGATTATTTTTGTATTTTTATATTTTTATGAAAGCAAATAAAATCTCGGGTATTGGAGGAGTGGGCGGAATTAGTTGCTAGCCAACTAACCCAAAAACTACAATTGCAAGAAAAATAAAATAACTAAACTATTGTGGTTGTGAAAACTTATATGGAGACAAATGTGTTTACTTAGACTTCCTTACTCCCTAACTATCTTTTACCGGTTAATTGGTGTATGTATTACTTGCGTGGATGACGGGTGTATTCCTTAACAATTCATGGGGTGGCATACATATCTCCCCAATTCTATGAGCTCTTATCTCCTCCTACAACTATGCGTACACATAATCATAGGGATTGTAAACAGTGGCTCATGCGTTAAATACTACCTTAATAACCTAGTATGCCTTAGTTACATGTTTCTTAAGACGTTCAAGCATGTTACCATATAGGAGTATTGCCAGTTTTCTTAAGCCTAACATTGATGAAACATTCATCCCAACAAAGTAATAACACACCAATCAACCAATAATTAATAGTTAGGTTTCATTAGATCTAAGCAAACACAAGAAAAATCTAGCCTAGCATGTTAATTGAAAGACAAGCATAAGATATAATTAACCAACACATAGACATATTGATTAATTTAAGTGAGGACTTATCTTTAATTGAACATGAAGGTTTCAAGGGTGAAAAACCCTTGAAATTACAGCTAAAATCGTCTTTAGGGTTTTTCCCAAACTTGTACCAAAAGTTCCACACTAATGAATGAAAAATAGAAAAATATATATAGATTTTACATTCTGACGGCGTCAGGTTATGGGTTCTGACGCCGTCAGCTCGCCGTCATTAGGGTTCTCGGATGGCCTAGATTTACTTCTGACGCCGTCACTCTTTAATTTGCTCTGGGCCGTCACTCTTTAAGTTAACACCTGACGGCCTACTTTCTCTAACACCTGACGCCGTCAGGTGTAAACATCTTGTTTTCTTCATAGGGCGTCTAGTGTAATCTGATTTCACTCCTTTGTCAACGTTGGCTGACGGCGTCACCTTGTGACTCTGACGCCGTCAGGTAGGAAATCCAGCTTCTTTTGAGACTTTGTCGTTTTCTTCACTTTTATGCTCCAAAAACGTCCAAATATGCATGTTTTCCAGAATTCTTCTCAAAAGTACCTAAAATGACAAAAGGAACGATTTAGGGCAATATTTGATCACATTTACTCGAATTAGGGCTTAAATGACCCCTTAAAACGGGTACACTTTTCGTCTCATCAAATACCCTTACACTTGAGATTTGCTTGTCCTCAAGCAAATAAGCTTTTATTCCAATCAAAATATGAGTTAGGGGTCATTTAACACAAATATAAAAGTAATTACAACAAATAGTCATTCGACCCTAATCATAATAAGCACGGAAATCATACACTAGCACCTCACAAATAGTGTTTGGATACTCTCATCTCTCAAGTGTCATAGAATTATATCTCATAAATGAAAACGGAAAATATCTCTCACTACCTGTCATAGCAAATAGATTACCATAGGCTTGGGAGAGGATCAATTACTCCTCCACTAGGCGTAAGCACCTAAGATAAACTATCAAAGAGGGCTTTCCAAAGGGTTGTAACGTAAGGTGTAGGGATATGATAAACACGGTTTGGTTGGAATAAAGGGTATTTTAATGGTGGCAAGTTAATTATCATGATCAAATACATGCACTCTACATCGTTGCTTAAGTCAAGACTCGACTCAATCTTAAACTAAAAATGAAATAACAAAAACTAAAAAGAAACATAAAAGGAAACGGGATGGTAGTCCGTATGTTTTTCTCTTTTCTTTTTCATATTTTTTTGTATTTTTCTTGATTTTTCGATTTTTTTTTTATACACTCTTGCCCTACCATCCAAAATAATACATCATAGGGGAGTTGCATTCCCCTTACACTTGAATCTTTACATAACTTTACAATTACTATTCTAATGACTCGAATTAAGATAATTGAAAAACTTGGAGTACTTTTAAAATGTTTAGCACATATGGGGGTAATAATGTTGTTCTTCCCCATTACTCCATTACACTAGTACTTTACCCATGAGTCCCAATCGTCCCAAAACAATATGTACAAGGATATGACTTAACTTAGCAACCATGTAATTGACTAGATAATTAACTAAGGGTTTAACAAATGTTTTCACAATAATGCACCAAAGGTGGGTGCATACAAGGTAGGCTAAGGCGATTTGGGTGTACATTTAGTGGGGTGTAACAAATTCTCACTTTGAGTAAGATGCTCAAAGGTCGAAACGAAAGGATAGGCTCGGAGGGGTGTACTAGGGGTATCGTGTACCAAAAATGGATACAACGCAAAGGGTGTGGGAGAATTACTTGACCAATGAAGTCAATGTAATTATAACAAATATACGGGTGTAAAACAATGGGTTAATCCTAATGCCTCTTATCATGTAGTAAATCTTAACTACACGAATGTAGTCTCACTTGTGGATTTGAGATGGTCCTAACGCAAGTTCTAGAATCTAAATACTACCGGTACTCACATCATAGCACCAAAGATGGATGCTTTTCCTACCAATTCTAGGGGCGAACCTCACATATTTGGGGTGGAAAATTTTTTAGTGGTACGGTTTTGTGCTAGTCATACAATTTCCTATCCATGAGACGCTCATTAAGATCAAGGTTTCACTTCTAAATGTTGTAAAAAATTTTAAATTGGCGCTAAAATTGCCCTAACAAATATTTCTCTTGGTTTTATTACAAATTTACTATCAAACAAAGCAAAACATCAAGCGTAAGTATATTCTCAACGGTGCCTTCATTTACCCCCCTTACACTTAAACCGAACACTGTCCCCAATGTTCAAATAGAAGATGTAAAAGTAAATAAAATGAAAGAATGAAATCAAATACTCCCCTGATTCTTTTGATGTGGATAGTGAGGTAACATGGTTAGATCTTCTTCCATGAAAGATGAACGCTCAAAGCTTCCCTTCCGAAATATAAATCATCTTCTTGTCTAAAATAACCTATTAACCTGCAAAAAAGATAAAGGTCAACCTCGCATAAAATCGGCGGTATAATCTATAATAGGATATAATGCTTGTGGAATGAATATTTTTGCAGAATTCCTGGAGATTATAAGTTAGAGAATTAACAAAAACTTTTTATTCCCGGAAGAAAAACAAAACCTTCAAAGATTGCAGAAAATTATTGCCTGACGCCGTCAGGTTGTAACACCTGACGCCGTCAGAAATGATCTGACAGAATTCTCATGTTAAGTTTCCGGAAAAATTCTGGAAAAACTATACCTTACTTCCTGAAATTCCTGCAAAAATTCATTATGACTCGATACAAGCATTTGACTCAAACAAATACTCATATGTATGTTAATTTACATTGTTATGATTCATGTTCATTTGTTCTTATAAACCGATTTAGATTTCCCTTACACTTAGCTTTTGCAAAATACCTTTATATGTAGTTAAGACGAAGTTAAAAACAAAATAAAGCATTTTCACAAGTTAGTTTGAATCATGAATCAATAACAAGAAATATCATACATACGGAAACAAAAAAATCAAATAAACAAACAAATAAAACACACAAAGCTTGGGTTGCCTCCCAAGAAGCGCTTTTTTTTATTAACGAGTCTTGTAGCTAGACTCAAAGTCACCGTACCTTACGTGACTCCATCGTTGGTCTCAGTTTCTAGGTCACCCGAACCTCTATCAGAATCACTATCATAGTGGAGGTATTTTGTGTCCTCGAAATCGAAAGGATCTTCTTGATATCTAGAACTCAGTCTACTAATGTCCTTAAAGAATCCACAAGATAAGTCAGAAGTGTTTTTGCATCCTCTTCTCACATCTTCATCACATAGCACGAGTTGAGAGCTTAGACTATCAAGCCCTTCATAATCAATCCCTTTAAAGTCCCTCATTCTATTTGGAGTTTGGTACGAAACTTCTCTAATCCCATCGGTTAAAGTCATGATTCCATTAAGCTCGTCCACAACTAAATTTGTGATTTCACAGAAAGGTGCCCCAAAAACAACTTGCGATAACCTAGGATCAATGTATTCTTCAATATTATCAACAAATGTGAAGCTCATAGTGAATGTCATGTTGCCTACAAACACTTGCACATCATTGTCAATATCTGCAACATCCTCTCCTTTGTATATCATCCCCCTTCTGAAGATGCTGTTGTAATGAAACAGGGACATCACGTTCTTGGGCAAGCACGTGTCAATGTAAACATTATAAAAGTGCTTGTGACCGATCATACAAGGTATTTTGAGATTAGTTGGATCGCCTCGTTTTATCCTGCCAGGCCTTCTGCCTTGCAACCTCCATGTGTTACGAATTTCCGGTGGTTGATACTCATACACCTCTTCATTACCATCTCGAAAGATCACTTCCCTAACACCATCGGTAAATAATGCGCTATTACTCCTTTCATCGAGTATCACTCCCATCGCCTTTATGAACGGCTTTCCTAAGACAAGGTTAGTCAGGGATGGGCTAATGATTGAGTTCATGTTGTTGATTATGGTTAGGTCAATGTTAAAGGAGAACTTCCCTATCACAATTGGCACCCTTCCAACTGTCCCAATGATGTTAAACCCCTTATATGTAACCTGTTCATTGAAGGCCTTGTTATACAGAGAAAGGGATATTGCATTCATAGGGGAATTGGGGTCTACATAAGCATTTTCAATCAACTTTCTTCTAATGGTGCAGGAGATTTTAAAAACATCGGAGGTATCCTCCTCTATCCTTTCTCTGAATCCGATGTATAATTTGCTGTGCCTTTCTCAAGTTCCTTCGTAAGGGAGCCATCAATTAATCCAGGAGACTCTTTAAGCCCCTATCCGCTTCTTTCCTATTTCCCGTCTCATGAGTCGATGAATCCTTGATCAAGTCCAAGGGGTTCTCTGTCTCCCCATAGTTAGCCTTGAGGATATCATCTTCATCCTTATTATCCCATTCACTGGTTTGTTGTTGATCCGTGACGGGCTCGGGTACGGTTATCGTGGTAATGGTGTTAACGAAATGGGTTGGTGCGGTCGAGGCAGAAGGTTTCTTCACTTCTTTCTTGTCTGGTGATAGGTCTTTGAAGAGTTTACTGGGGCTCTTAATTTTTACCGGCGAGGTCGGCGGACTGAAGGTGGTGACAGACTTGACCTCCTTGACTCGCGTCATTTCACCAGCAAGGCGACCATTTATTATGTCAACTAGGTTACCAACCTTGTTACTCATGTCAGCTTGCTGTTGTCTGAACTGAGTTTCGAGTTTCGCAAGTCTTTTTTCTTGAGAAAGGATGAATTTCCGCAGGATTTCTTCAGGATCCTGCTTGGGCACACTCAAGGGCGGATGGTGCTCAGACCATGTAAGCGGAGGAGAGTCATTAAA
>LBNU01018562.1:76227-102312 GCA_014162995.1 Artemisia annua | reverse complement strand
TGCATGTTTTCCAGAATTCTTCTCAAAAGTACCTAAAATGACAAAAGGAACGATTTAGGGCAATATTTGATCACATTTACTCGAATTAGGGCTTAAATGACCCCTTAAAATGGGTAAACTTTTCGTCTCATCAGATATTTCACTGGCACCTATAAGATAATCATCTATAATAATACTTTCAAACTTCACAAGAATGATCCAAGATACCTTTCTCCATAGAGGAAGGAATCTGGAAACTTGTTCCTTGCAATCCTCGAACCATTGAGTATTTGTGATCACCACACACACTCACTACATACTTCCATCCTTAACTCATCCTTCATCCATTAGCTTCACTTATTTGGTGACTTGACAACTTCCTAACAAATCCGGACTCATTATTTGCAAAGATTACATACAATATCAAAATCACAAGTCCAACTTATGACTATAGATATTGTCTTGTATCTACATATGTTACCTCACTTTGTTAACATAAAAATAATGTGTCATCCTTCAAGACGATAAGGATTTACATCGAGTCATAACTCACTCTTAAGTTATAGATGTATTATCGAGTCTTGCTATCCTTTTATACTATCCAATCTCAACTTAAGTATTTCGTTCGAAATATTCAAGCAAATTTGACTTACTACCGTAGTCATAAAAAGTCATATCCGAAAAATCAACACCCAAGTATTTTAACAATATTTGTTAAAACACTCATCACGACTAGAACACTTATCATAATACTCTCCCAATCAATAGGAACAAAAACAAATGTCAATAGGTTTTCATCCTTAAACATTTAGCACTTAAGTTCACTTGTTCCTTCACCATCATCTCATCACATTCATCTTGTGATATATCTCAGCCCATAAGCTACACAAACATGACCAAAACTTCAAGCACTTCACCCGCTAGTTGTACCAACCAATGAATCACAACAAATTAGGATTCATCCTTCTTTGCTTTCAACATCTATGAAACTTAAGTACTTCCATAGCACAACAAACCTCTACATCACTACATCCTTCTTTAGACACACTAGAAGACCTACCACCTAGATAAACCAATCCACCATCCTTATCTTCATTTGAATCCATTGAGTTCATTGCTCAAAAAGCCCTTTGTCCAAACACTCGTTAAACAAACTCAACCACACTTTACCACCTATAGGATTAGAACCTTCACCATCAAATGAGCATGAAGCTCACATTCAATTACACTAGGTTTAAGTAGTACCATTTTCACAAGTTATCAAAGTATTGGTAATACTTTTAACTTTGCATAAGTTTCATTAAACTTTAAATCAACATTTTAACAACATAGGTTAAAATGCAATCTCGAAGCCAACCTCGTATACTCCAAACAACAATGACTCTTGAGGAGTATACATAAGAAACTCGAGTTAATTCCTCTTGTCATCATCTAGTATAATCTTGAGACCGACTATACTTAGGATAGCACTATCCAATTCAAACACTTTGGCTTCATACCTTCATCTAGAAAAACATGATGTTTTGGAAAAACATTATGCACAAGTAATCATGAGTTTTCATCTTGTTAAAAGGATAATGTATATCCTATGCATTACTCTCTTCTTGCGACATGAACGGTTGTGTTACAAGAGATTTCATTATACCTCATCGGGTAAGTAAACATCTGCAAGATCTATGAACTAGAGCTTCCTCATCATCTTGTCATTCTTGTTCTCATAAGCATGAAGACTATTCCACGTAATAGTCTTACTTATTGAAAGACACTATATGTGTCTATATCCTTTCAAGCGTTCATTATAACCAAACCTTGCTCATAACCCAGTTCAAACCCTATGTCTATTCCACTCATCTCTAGAGCATACACAAGATCTATTGAAGTTAGTAATTTCACTTAGATTCGTGTTCCAAAGAGCTTTCTTGAGAACGTTCTTAACTTATTCCATTATCACACACAAACACATCTCTTTGTCTTGGATGATCAAATCACTTGCGTAACACATACTTAAACTCAACATAAAAGATGTCTCCCTTTAGATCATTCAACCATAGATTCCAAACACAAAGATTAAAATCTCTTGCATTACACATACATGTGTCATTTACATTTTATTTGTTTGATATGATCGGACATCTTAACATAACCATGATAACTATTTGATTAATTCATGTGTAAACCTTGGTTATCTATTTATGATGCCTGCATGCTTATATGTTTCGTGTTACTATATATTAACATGATATTTTCATTCTTTATGTATATGATGTTTTGCATGATTAACATGTTACCTGTTAACTCACGGTATGTCATTTTGAAACGTGATGTCTTTATAAAAATTAATCACATAGATTAAAATTTGTTAACACATATTTGTTAAATTTCCATATAAAACATGACATCTTCATCACCTTAGTTTTATTAAATATAGTTGAGTCTCATTAAATCATGTATTAATTATCTTGTCTTAGAAATATTAATCAAACAAGAAGTAGATTTGAGTTTCTCTTTAGTTTATTAAGAATCACTTGCATTACACATATATATGTCGATTACATGTTATTTGTTTGATATGATTGGGTATCTTGACATAATAACTATTTGATTGATTAATATGTAAACCTTGGAAAGGTTTTGTCTGCATGCTTATATGTTTCATGCAACTAAATGTTAACATGATTTGTATGATACTTTACAAGATTAACATGTTACTTGTTAACTTATGATATGCAATTTTGATACATTATTCTTTTGTATCTATGTTTTAATGCTCTTGTCTTTTGTTGACACTCATTAAATATATACGTAGGATGTTTTAATGATACATGCTCCAAAATGTTGTCTTTTAAACACAGTTTACATGAATCTTTCGTCTTGCTTTTTTTGTGTCCTTGTCACACTATTTCTTTGCAACGTGTGCACCTATAATTTGTCAATGTGTTTGTATGATTACCATTTAGAAGTTTTTTTATCTACTAATTAATCACATAGATCATTGTGCTAATTAATGGTTAGGTATGCTTAAATGTCTAAAACTAAACAACAAAACAATTTCACAATGAAGTGTCTCAAACAATGTCATGCTCTCTCGTAATATGATTGTTTGTCTTGATGCTATGCGGTGACTTTATATCTAGTTGTCGAATGTGTTGTTTGAATAAGATGCTATCTTTTTTTTATTCCTTTCTTGTTGACATCTTTTCTCACTAACAAATTTATTTTAGTGAAATGAGAACTAATCATTTTCCATCTCACTTCGTTCTAGCTTTTATATGCTCATCTCACATAATTGTAATCCCTTCACTTGCATATAGTTTTAATGCTAATAGGACTGAGTCTTCGAGATTTGAAATTTGTGTTTGGGTATCTTTCAATCGACCTCTTCCAAATCGCATTATAGCTTCCGCTTTCCAAAAATCACTTCCATCACTATTTAGCTATAACAATACTCTAATACTTTCCACCTCCTCTGAGAAAACCACATGCCTCGTCATGCGATCATCTCGCATTGATAGAGAAGAGCTACGTGACTTCATGGATGAAGTTCTTTGTATGCTAACCAACATCCGCAAAAACATTACTAAGCTTATCGCTTTCATTAACCTTCAACCTCCTGAACAATTTATCGTCATTCTTTATACGATGCATTACACAATATGTTGGATGTCTACCGATTGAGGCGGAGAGAAATTCATTCACATATTTGTATTTTGTAAAAATGTATTTAAAGAACATCTACTCATGTCTCTTACACCCTAAAATACCAACACATAGGTACACACCATCTAGTTATAATCAGTTCACTAAATCACAAGTGTTTCAACCCTTATTAACCATACATCATAGTTCTGAAACCAAAACCTCATCAAGTGAAAAACACATCATGTGTTTGACAAACCTCTTAAACAAAAACTATTAAGTCTCCTTAGACTTTGGCTAGAATTAGTGAAACCAAATCTCTAGATATACCTTTGCTTGAAACCTCTCACAACTAACGAGCCTAGGATTTTCCTTTTAACCTGAATCTCACAAATTCATTTTCTAGAACACCATCATAGGATCTCATCCTTTCGTACTCAACACATATCATGCACGTCATTGTCAGTGCAATCGATATATTAATCAAAACTGTCATTCCCAACACTTTCTCAACACATCGGTTTAACCAACACTCTCCCATCTCATAATGTCATTCTCATCCTCATATAGGTTCTTAGTATTCTTTATTCCTTTCTTGTGAAATGTTTGTTCCTAGGTGCTTATTGTCTTCACTTCTTTTTGAATCCATTCAAGCATATATTATGGCATGATACATCCTCTTTGGTAGATGATAATGTCATTAAAGGTCATGTAGGACTAAACAATGTTAGTACTCTTTCTTTCAATATAGGTCACTATTTCTAAACATATTTCATGTTCATTAAGCGTCAATCCTAGTCGATCAAATCATAACCCGTAGCCGTCACTAAAATGTCCATTCACAATTTCCTTTTCTCTTAATATTGCATAAGTCGTATTCCTTTATCTCTTTAAGTTGTGAATTTTAGATTGCATAAGTCCATATGTTCAATCTTTATATTTGTTATAGCATTTGCTATACATACGAGTTTCTAAATTCATGCATTATAACCACCACCTTTCATCAACTCTTTCCATAATCATCACCACCATGGATTAGCGTAAAACCTACTTCTATCAATCTTGTGATGTTGACAAAATTTCAATACTTTTACTAAAGTATAATGAAAATCGTTAGCCCTCGTTCAAACTCTATCGATACGTGTGTTTTTACTTACATTTTTGTCATTTCCCAATCAGATTTAATTAAGTGCTTCTGTTTTTAAAAAAAATATATGGAATTAGAAAGACGTTTCGACTTTCAAATAGATGGTCTGCTAAGAATTTGAGTCTGGCGGAAATGGCGGAACCAAATTTTAGGTTCCGCCCGTGTAGTCGTTTGGTGCCGCCAGTAACCTGCAGATTTTCTATATTTTTCTAAATTTCGCATTTATTAAAATACCAACACATGCACCACTCACCTTAACTTTTAATATTTCAATTTCGCTTCATTTGTTCCTTTGAGGGATTTTATCATATTATATTCGCGTTTTTATTTTTATTAGAAGAACACATCTTATTTTTCTTATTTTTCTTTAAGATGAAATATATTGCACTAATCTTTTCATTGTAGGTTCATCATATATACTTATTCGTATATAGCATACTCATCTAAGGATGATGTTTGCATCGAATATTTTCCTTCTTTCATTATAGGTGCTTCTTGACGTAGGAGGAATATCCATCAAGCGCTCATATTGCATCGTCTATACACTTGGTTGTATATGACATACGTGTCTACTAACAAAGCTTCTAGTATACTAATATTTGTTTTGTAGGTTCATATTGACACCCTAAAGCAAGGGGAGCTTCTGTTAAGCATTTATAGAATGCATCATACACACGCATTGATATATATCACATACTCATTATGGGACAATTATTGTCTTACACTAACCTTTATTTTGTAGGATTCTTCATCCTTGCATCATATACGTTGGTACCCTAGCAACGGGGAGTATTGATCAAGGGGGAGCTAATCATGCACTAACCACTGTTTTTGTAGCTTTCTTATTTCTTGTGTCATATACGTTGGGACCCTAGCAACGGGGAGTATTGGTCAAGGGGGAGCTACAATCAAGGGGAAGCATGCACATATTCATCCTTATTTTCTTTCTTCAACACACTTTTGTGTTTCGACAAAAAGAAGGAGATAGGTCAACATAGTCCAACATGCATTTTTTGTATAATTTTTATGTTGCACAACACTAACCTTGATGTAGGTTAAGGAACTTAAATTGATCCATGGATCCGCTAACAACCTAAGGGACGCAACAACCTTAGGAAATTGGAGTTGAAGACTAAACTTCACTAGGGATGATGCAAGCTCGCCATTTCGGGGAGAAATGAAGTTAACTCCAAGGACACACCCTTTTTGTTTCGACAAAAGGGGGAGAAGAGTGTGAACGGAGAAGGAAATGTAGAAGGTTGGGAAGGAAATGTAGAAGATGTTACGGATACAAGTAAGTAAGACGGACACAAGTAACTTTTTACATTTTACGTTCTATCACGTTTACATATTTTGTCATCATCAAAAAGGGGGAGATTGTTAGTGCAAATATTACGATATTTAATCTATACAGTCTCGTTTGTTTTGATTGATGACAAATGTATAACTTGATACATAACGTAAAATGTACAAGTTACTCGTAATCTTATTTTGTCTCAACATACATTCAACACCTCTCAATGTCTCGAGTCCTCGTATGCTACAACACAGGTTCGTACATGTTTGTTATGTGACATTATGATCAAAGCCCTTGACCAACCATTTAGAATGTTTAAAATACGGCTAGATCATTAAGTATTTTAAAAGACTAACCATTTAAAATGATTAAAATACTTTTTGAGTCTTTAAGCATTTTAGGTGTCAAAGTGCACTTTAGGTATCAAATAAAATAAGTGCCAAATTAGGTGTCTAGGTAATATTAGTAAGTTTACAATCTATAAAAATATGTCTTATAACAACATAAGTACATAAAACATTTTTAGTAACTTACTAAATGTCATATAGCAAGTTAATACATTTTTTAATAACTTTACAAGTTTACTTTCATATACATTTTTGTCAAAATGGAAAGTATATAATTACATCATCACATGGATCATCATATTCTAGAATGTATATCTTTCCAAATATTCTTGTAAGATATGTCATAGATCTTGTAAGATATGTCATAGATTGTGTAAGATATGTCAGGGTTGATTTTGGAAAGATTGTGCAAGATCTTGATTAGACTTGACATTGTTTTTGGAAAGTAGCTCATGGTTTATGCACATGGTTTATGTCTTTGCTAGTTTTAGAAAAAGTAGCTCATGGTTTAGGTCTTTGGTAGTTTACCTACATATACAAGTCCATGGTTTTTCTAACAAGCAAGTTTTTGGAAAAACACACATTCTCTCTACACTTAGCATACATCTTAGATCAATAGAAAACCATGTAGAAAACATATTAATCACCCTTTCTATAATGATCATAATGTTACTAACTCTCATTATGTTTTAAGCATATCATACATCTTGATCTACCAAAGAAAGCTTGGAGATCTTCCCATCATCATCCACCAAAGCATATCAACATATGAAGATTCAAGGGCACTTGACATCCTCAATGATTGAAGACTTCCGATCAATGGAAGTTCATATAGATTATGCATTTATATCCATTGGACTTTTATGTCATGGATCATCATTGTATCATCACAATATAGATTAGATGGTTTATGTGTTTGTGCCATAAAACACAAGGTTTTTATGTTGGGCCACAAAACATAGCAGGAGTGGTTGTACCCTTGGAAAAGAACTCGGCATCTAGTTTAGTGTCGAAAATATTGTATAGGCGACGTTAGGAGTGGTTTTACCTTTTGTAAAAGAACCCGGTATTTAGATTTGTACCGGAAAAAGTGTAAGCGACGATTGTAAGGTTTTCTCCGCCGAGAAGGGAGCATGTTGATCTAGTGAAGTAATTCTCGAGTTGGGTACTCGGGGAGTGGAGTAGGGTGGAGAGGAAATCCGTGACCGAACCACTATAAATCCTCGTGTTCGGTTTGGACTTTCTTTTACTTATTACTTTGCTTTTATACTTGCATTATATCATTGTGTGTGGTGTGACTTAATGGTCATACTTGTGTGACAACTTGCTATATGCTTTATATTAGTCATAAGACTATTGTTAGCATTTTACATATTGTGGCAAGCTTGATTAGAAATTTGATACAACAAGTTTAAAGTTTTTAAACGGTAAACTATTCAACCCCCCTTCTAGTTTTCCACATAATGGATAAGTTAATATTCCCTCCCCTCTAGCCTTGATTTGGCAAGCGACAATTTAGACTTCCGGATACTACATTTGGAAAGAAAGAAATGCTCGTGTTTTCGGTAATAAAGTTTCGAGTTCTAACAAGATTATGCAAGACATTCAACTCAAATGCTTGGAAGGAATAGTGAGAAGATCAAATAAATATAAAGTGATAGATTGGTAACAATGGTTACGGGACCCGTGAAACATTCGGCTACATTAACACCTAGTTTGATATATATTTCTGAGTATCTCGGCTACAATGTGGGACTCAATAAATAAAACTGTCAGATAATATTGTGCGCATCATGTATTGGCTTATATGTATTCTACTATATTATGGGAGTCAATGGTACAAGATCTGTGGGTAGTAGGGGTGAGCATGTGTTCAAAGCCGACCCGACTCGACAAAACCGAAGCCCGAAACTCGGAAAAAACCGAAACCGAAATTACTTAGTTTTTTTCGATTTTTTGCTCGAACCTGACCGAACCAACCCGACCCGAAAAAACTCGGTAAAACCCTAAACCGAGTTAGAACCGAGTTTTGTCGTTCTGGTTTCAGTCGGTTCGGGTTTATTTCAGTTTTGCTCACCCCTTAGTGGGTACAGTATTTCAGTGGTAAAAGATAAGTGGATAGAGTGGATACAATGGTACAAGGTATTTTCAAGACATGTCTCAGTTTTTAACAGCTACTATAGTATATGTGGGGCTACAGTGAGGATTTTGAAAGGAACCACTTTTGGATAATATTAAGTAGGCGTGAGCATCGACCCGAAACTCGGAAAAAACCGAAACTGAAATTACTCGGTTTTTGTCGGTTCGGTTTCGGTCGGCTCGGTGTTGTCAGGTTTCTCGATTCGGTTCGGGTTTAATTCGGTTTTGCTCACCCCTGATATTAAGTGTGTGAAAGTTCGGATCACATACCGTTGTGCATTGTTGCTTCTATTGTTCATGGGAATTTCCTTTGATACATAGAAGTCAATGTAAAGGTGTATTATTCCACAGTGCATTTAGTCATTGTGGGTTAGTCTTTGTGATGTTTTAGTTTGTATTGTTGATTATTGTATTTTTTTGTCTAGGCCTCACCCTCTATTAATTAACTTGTTTAATTGTGGAGAGATGTCGTGTATTGTATCTATTTTTATTTTGGGTCCTTATTATAATGATGTCTTTCTAAAAAAAACTAAAAGTGGGAACTTAATTTCTTTTCATATTAAATTCACTTTCACAACATTATCTATAATGTTTAAATTGAACAATAGAGGATTTCAATTCGTTTTTTATTCATTTAAAAGGAGATACAACTAATATGTAAGTGTAGATCTACGTCTTACACTATGTTCTCGAGATTTTTGATAATTAGAATGGAAAGAAAGTTGAAGCAAAGTAAAGAAAAGAATGTGTATAGAAAGAAAGTTCATCAATTATTTTGAATTCTTGAGTTTTTTGAGAAATGGAGTAAAGTGAATGAAAGTGATACATTTATTAAAAATCACATACTTTATTTTTTTGTCCTATTATCTTTACTAAACTTTCATCTCATATATAGGATGAAAGTTTTTAGCTAAAAAGACACACACTTTACTCACCTTTACTTTGCCTTCTTTCTTTTCAAAAACTTGAGAACTTGACATATTTTTAGTCTCTCTCCATTATTTTCACTTTCATTCTTAAACACAAACTTGAGAACATAGTTTTAGGTTCATGGATAAAAGTAGTCTATAACTCTATATAGTTCGAAGGTGGACGAAGCATGAAATCGTTATCTTTGGGATTAAGTTAAATTAGGACATCATTAGTCCGATAGCTAAGTGTCTTTTATCTATGTTTATTTAAGATGTTATATAATTTTGACCGTATCAAAAGAACTCTCATCAAATGAAGATGCTTGTACATGTGTGCTTATAGGATGTCCATCGAGTGTTTATCGGCTTTACTTTGATTAATTAGTACAAACACATGTAAACGAAAAGGAAATAACTAACATTCATGTTGCCTGAACGATTAAGCAAAACATCTTGTTCTACCTAATTGTATGTGTTAATTATTGACTAAAACCACTTTCGTAGATAAAAGCTTGAATAAATTATTTAACAAATTACTCTACTTAATCGTTCAAGCTTTGAAAAATATCGAAAGACGTAAGAAACTACATGACATCCATCTTTTAAGATGCACGGGATGGGTACGGCTACAGAATCGAATACCTTCTTACTTTTATAAGTTTTATATATTGAAAAAGAAAAGGAGAAGACAATGTCTTTAAGTCCGTATGTTTGCTTATTCAAGATTTGCTTTAGATAACCTTCTTAATCACTATATATGCATGTGAGTTTGTGACCAAAGCGTATAACATTGAGAATCCGTATCACTTGCAAGCCTAATTATCATTTTCTATCCTTTTATTCTTGTTTCGAAAGGCGAGAAAAGAAGTTACAAAAATGAAAAGAAAATAAGAGGAGTTTAATGTAAAATAAGTTGGTGTATCGTTTTTCTTTTAGAACGGCAACTATTTATCTTACACAATATATATCACAAATTATTTCACACGTCTAAGTAGGACTTGAACCCACAATCATTTAGTTAGGGAGTTTCTCACACAACATAGAGTACCACTGAAATACAAGCTTTTTCGTATTTGTATATCACCTTTTCAAGTCAGGAAAGAAAAGAAGAGTAAGGTGATGATTTTACAACTATACTTTTTAATCTATTTAAATTCTATGTTTTATATTAAGGCATTTAGGTCATTGTATCTTTAGGATGCATGGGTCCAGGGTGATCCCACTGTTCTTCGCCTTTTGGAGATTGGAGGTCATTGTAGTTATTAGAGATGTCTAACGTACTCCCTTATAAATCATACCACTTTTGAGAAAAAGTTCTGAAGAGAAATTTAAACATCTCATCTTCTCTTCTCATCTCTCTTAAAAACCTTGAAACCGCAGAATATGTTTTGTTTCTTTTTACTTCTTTTCTCTTCTCTTGAAACTAAAACCCTAAGATATTTTTAATGTGTTGTCGTTTTGTATACTTGATTTGTAAAACAATGAATATGTTGAATTACCATCCATAGTTCATTTTGTCGGCATTACACCAATGAGGTGCTTATGCAAATAAAAATGATAATACTAAATGCAAACTATATTCACTGATAAGCTATTGAATTTAAAAGCCAACCTTCTTTCTATCGGAGGGATACTGACTTTAATCAAAGCTGTCTTGGGTAGTGTAGGGATTTTTCACATGTCTATTTTCAAATTGCCTGAAACAAAGATTCGTTCTCTAGAACGTAGTCGTGCATCTTTCTTTTGGGGAGGTGATGAAAATTGAGAAAATATGCCTTGGATCAAATGGGAATCGGTTTTGGCTTCTCTAGATAAAGGTGGTTTAGGAGTGGGGAGCTTGAAAGCTTACGATTTAGCTCTTCTCCTAAAATGGCGTTGGAGGTTTATTAACAATCTGAATGTTATTTCGACTCGGCTGATTAAAGCTATCCACGTTGATCAAGCTGGGTCGATTTTAAAACTTGCAAAACTCAAGGTGTTTGGGATAAAATTGTTGGTTCTATCAATAATCTCAATTCAAGTGGAGTGATTTCGCATGGTACGCTTAAGATCAAAGTGGGAGATGGTTCTAATGTTCGCTTTTGGAAGGACACGTGGCTAGACGATGTTCCTTTAGAAGTCCACCATAACAGACTTTTTCGTTTGGATTCTCATCGAAATTGCTTCATTAGTGACCATTTTGTTAATGATTCATGGCAATGGAGTTGGAGTAGGCAATCATCGGGAGGTAATAACACAACTTCTTTATCTTTCTGTTAAGTGATCTCCATGGTTTTCATTTTGGCTCTGGCCCGATTTTTTGCAATGCTATGTTGATGTAGATGGGCGGTTCACTGTTAGTGGGCTAGACGTCATATTGATGACTTTCTCTTACCATTTCTCGTCTAATACAAGATGGTAAAAGTTTTTGTCTCGAAAGTAAACATTTTCTTATGGCAACTTCTTTTGGATCGTCTTCCTACTCGTTTAAATCTCTCATTCCAAGGTATCGAAATCAGTTCCATTATTTGTCCAGTTTGTTGTGTGGGTGTTGAATCTAGAGATCATCTTTTTTTGGCATGCCAAACCGCGAAATCTATTTGGCGTCTCTTTCGCATTTGGGCTGATATTACTTGGCCGGAGAGAATGTCTGCTGACGAGCTTTATTCCTGGTTGGATTCTTGGAACGGTCCAAAGACAAAAATGATCGCTTGCATGGTATCATCGCTACAACTTTGTGGTGGATTTGACGTTTACATAATGATGTCACTTTTGGCTCCTATATTCTGAGAAAAAGCGACATTTTTTATAATATTAGGCTTTTGGTTAAAAGTCTAGAGGTTGTAAAATTCTTTATTGGAATGATTGGCTTAGACATCCTTTGTAATTTGCTCTAGCTCTTTGCTAGTTACTCCGTTCTAATATAATTTGTCGTTAAAAAAGAACGATCATATATAGAGATTCATTTCATTAAACATTTTCAATGAAGGGTTGGGGGCTAATTAGTGATTAATACACCAATGTTAAATATCTGAGACTACTCAATTGACAAACTCATTTTTCTACGTGTTAATGAAAAGTAAGTGGCATGTGTAGGATTTACCAAATCTTTTTATTTTATTAAATTTTCATACTATCAACAAAAGATCTACCTTTTGGTATTTACCGTCTTATTTTAAGACCCAAATCCTAAAAGGTGAGATTTGAAGGCCTAACTAAGGCAAAAACACATCACACTATTTTACTATACATGTTCAAAATAACATATACCGAAGTTGTCATGTTTGGGACAATCTCAAATTGCAATTCACTTCTACAAGAGAATAAGTATCAAACCCATTCAAAAATCAAAAAGGCTAAAGGAAAAGCACTTCAATAATTCACATCTAAATAATCAATCTTTGCAACACCACTTTTCTAAAAGCAATACAATAGTTTTAAGAAACATGAAGAAAGCTTGCATGTGATGGAGAAACACCAAGATAAGCTCCTTTTTCTTCACTATAAATTGTGGCAGCATAAGCATTTCCCCAAGTTCAGCAATTTGAACTAAAGCCTATCTAAAAACCAACGTATTCACTAAATCAGTACATATATAAGTTGAAAGCTCAAATGGATCCTCTTATGATACATGCTTACAAGATTCATGCCATCAAGAAACACAAGAGGCAACAATTCTTGGGTACTATTATACTATACTCCTTGTCAGCATTAACTTGTACCTTATTGTGTTCTAGTCCATTATGGTATCCTCCGTTTTGCGCTACTTTCAACGTCGTTTTCTATGTATTTCTCCCAAAAGTATTTGCGTTCTTCTTCACTAGCAAGGTTTTGTTCATCGTGGGAAACCTAATCGTTATATTTCTTGTGGGAGAATCGTTTTTTACCTCCAAGTCTAAGGCTTCGTGTGCGAACTATAGTGACATTTGTTATGACAAGCACAAACTCAAGAGCCCAAAACGTCGAGTTTTATCTCCACCGCAAGCAAAATTCTCTTTAGTATCACACTACGAGGATAAAAGGGTGCAAACCGAATGTGACGATGGCATGGATACATGTTGTAGAGGGGACGTAAGGACTGTCGAAAAACTAAAGCATGAGGATTTAGAAAGGAGTCATGAAGAAGTGAATTTTCCAGCAGAAGACTTGAACAAATTGGCTGATGATTTTATTGCTAGAGTCAATAGACAAAGAAGACTTGAAGTTCAGTTTTGTAGGAGTTAAGAGTTGATTAGCATCTGAATTCTGAAGCCTTTGCAAGTGTTTAGAACTAATAATTTCGATCATGGTTTTAGCCGATCTCAAAGATTATTAGTTTAATATGCTACTTTTATATTTTAGGGGTTATACATGTCCTCTCAAGAAGTCGTATTATATAAGCTTGTTTTATTGTATTTAGATAGCTTATCATGAACAAACATTAATTTTAATAATATACTTGATACATTCGATTATTGTGAAACATCTTTAGTGTTTATAACATGATGCATGTTTCAATTAGTCGTGCATATGCATGGCTATATCTTCATATCTATTAGAGCATAAGAGGACGAGACATCCAAATAAAAGACAAAGGTACATATTTACTCACTTAGATGTGACTGTAGTAGCAAAAGCCGTAGAAGACTAGAAGCAGGGACGGACCTAGGGGGAATATTTTGTCGCATAGTGTAAACTTTTATTAAAAATCACGATTTTGTCGAAACAAACCATGTTCCGAAAATTTGTGTCACATAAATGCATGTATTGTTTAACTAGTTCACTAATATGTAAAAAGAAATACATGTTTTTTTTTTAATTTGTTTATTAGTTTAATAAAATTGTACCTTCTGGTTCATTTACTTCCTTTATACTCGTAAAAAAAAATGTACACCCGGTTACTTAAAGTCTCACGTCCACCCCTGAGCATAGATGGACCTTTGTAGAGGCACCCAAAAAAAATAAGGGTTATTAGTGTAATATAGATACAAGTCTAGGGGTAATTGCGAATTTTCATTATTAACCTTTAAAAAGATAAAGAAACCAAAGGACCTGCTGCATTTCTAGTGTTATGTAATTATTTCCGCTCTTGTTTTGTAGTTTATCTTTTTAAGATCTTTTATATATATAAAGATTTATGTTTCGCCCCTCCTAATAAAAAAGTTCAAGTTCCATCTATGCCCATGAGTAAAGATAATCCTAATTCCAAATAATGAAATATACCAAATGTTTACGTATGTGATTATGATTAAGTTTTTACGTAATGGTTTATTTCTGATTGCGGTGAACATGCTATTTTGTGTTTTATAATTACTAAATTAATATGTTTCTTCTGATGTGTTTTTTAAAGTATTTATTACTTGTATATTTCATTTTTAATCATGCATTCTATCAAAATGTAGGTCGTATATTTTGAGAAACTCTCAAAATTAAATGATTGTAGGTTCAAATTATACTTAAAACGTGTGAGATAGATTTGTTGTATTGTGAAATAGTTTGTTACTTTTAAAAAAAAATGTAGGCGTACAAAGATACTTATTCTTTTGTTCTTTTTTCCTTTTTATAAATAGAACTTGAAATAAGATGTGTAGCTGATCGGGTATTGTAGGAAAAGAACATGGGCTAGTGGGTTACTATATATATTTGCATATAAAAATACTTTTGAGTTTTGATTATGTTCACGTATCACATGCTTCAGAGTCATCTTAGCTTATTACATTAGAAAACTAAAGTCATCTTTTGAGTTTTGAAAATAACAATAGTATAAAATAAAAAGGTTGACAATAATTGCATTGCATATATCACTCCAAAAACACAAAAAATAATAGATTTCTTTGTGAGTCATAAAATTTGGATCATCAAAAAGCTAATTAAAATGTGAACAGTTGTAATACGTCTAATTTATATAAGAGAGCTAAGGTATCAATTATCAAATAACACATTTTCAAAGACAAAATATATAAAAGAAAAAGAAAAAGGTTGAAAGTGGAAGGGATGGGTACAAAAGAAAGTACGGAATCTTATTCCCTTCGCTTTATTTCGTCGACATCGTTGTTGGTTTTGTACATCTACTCATATCCAAAACAAACTTTCATTTTTAACTTAATAAATCTAGTAATTGTGACTTGTTTCTTTTGTACGAGTGATTTATAACTTACGACATGTAAAAACACAAACTACTCCTCTTTGATAATAAGATTCCATCGAAGGCTGTGCTGTTTGATGATACAGTGTCTAGATCTTTTTATTGGTGTCGTTTTCGTTGTAAAGTCTCGTTTAGTTGGAACGATTGGTTTAAAAACCCTAACCTTGTTATCTTGTAATTTCTAGCTTCTTGCTAGTTGTGGTTTCAATATATCAGCTGTTCAAAAAAAANTTTAAAAGCGTGTAAAATTTTATTAGTTTATTAACACTTAAGGAGTTAAAGATGTGTAAAAATTGATTACATTAATAAGTGTGAAGAAAAAATTATAAAATAATAGATTTTCCTCATTTATAATTGAGTCCAAAAAAAAATACACTTTTTAAGTGTGAAGTATTATAAGATTTCTCTACACTTTTATATGTAATATTCAAACTCTTCACACTTTGAGGGAGTGGAGATTTAATTCTCCACACTTTGAGCAAGTGTAGAGAATTTGGGTGTTACAAATAACCTCCACACTTATAAGTGTTGACATTTTTTACATTTCTTCACACTTGAAAATGTGAACTTTTTTTAAAACAATTATAAGTGTGAAAAATCTATTATTTTACATTTTTTTACCACACTTATTAATGTAACCAATTTTTACACATCACTAAGTTTTAATAAACTAATTAAATTTTACACACTTTTTAAAAGTGTGAACATAAAGTGTGAGAAAATGAACCTTTTTTTGTAGTGCAACTTCCAAAAATAGATAAATAAATCAAATTTATTATATTACTCTCACTATATGTTATTATTACAAATTTTTAAAAAGTTATTAATTAATTAATTACGGATAAAATTGTTATTCTTTAAAAAGTAGGAAAAAAGAAAGAAAATAAAAAAACGATGATGCTTTTTAAAACTTTGTATTTTTATCAGCGAACAATTAATATTAAAACCGCAGGAGTATCACTTTTAATAGAGTATATAATTCCGTTATGCATAACTATTATCAAAGTTATTACTTGTAACAAACTTAATATGCGCAAAGATAAAATAATGCATGAAGGCCAACTTGATAACCTGTAAGAGAGAGTGCACTTACATTCATTGCCTATTCGATTCGATTTGAGTACAATCGAATTGCTAAGTTACAACTACTCTTAATTTTTTAAGAAGAAAAAAAAAATAGAAGGAAAAAAGAAAAAAAACAGTGCGGTTAATATGTAATGTTCCTTAACTCAAAAATTAGAAAAATAGGTTTAATTTGAGCGCATGCTTCCCATTAAGCACGTACTCCTTTAATTACTAGTGAAGAAACTTCATTTAATTTGTAGATCTATTAAACAAGTTTTATGAAGCTTCTCTTGACTCTTTGCAAAAGAATAAAGTATTCACCTTTCCAAAACCAACTTTTTGTATCAAGTTGCCTCAAAAACTATACTTGTCCTCATATATGTTTTTTAAAAATATATAAGATGATCGAAAAGAAAATTATATACGCGGATTATTAACTATGTATCTTCACTACTAAAGTTTGTTTTTTCATGAGCATCCTCGTTTTCACCTTTCTTGTTAAAGATATGATTAATCATTTTCAAACAAGCTCGAATATTTGCAATGTCATTTAGATCTCACATGAAATCAATGTAATTACATTGTTTAAATCCATGAAATTCAATTTTAAATTAATTAAGTTTAATAAACTAATGTTAACAAAGACACATATAAATATGATGAAAACATGTTTCAAACTTCAATCCGCTAAAAAAAATGTGGATTAACATATTAAAACCAGTATAAAAGTTGGGCACATGAGTACGTGTGAACTCAATTGTGGCATCTTCATTTTTAATCCGAATTTGAACTCATGCAACTTAATTATAAACTATAAAAGATAAAGAAAAAGAACATCAATAATTCAATGCTAAACAATCTATATTTACTTTGAAAAGAAACACGTACCATAGTTTAAAGAAACCATATATAGGTGATATATATGCATGTGATGAAAAACCATAAAAAAGGTCCCTAAGCAACTTTCTTCACTATATATGTCCAACCCATTCCAAAACCAAAATATATCGATTAAAAGGTTTGGTAGATTGATTCGTAAAAGTAAGAGCTCAAATGGGTTCTCGTCGATTGCATTCTTATGAGATTCATCCAATCAAGAAACCGAAAAACAAGCAATTTGTGAGCAATGTTTGGCTATACATTCTTTCAACATTGTTATGTACAATAGTGTGCTTCTTCTCACTCCCAAATATATTTTCGTTCGTATTCACTAGCAAGTTTTTATTCATTGTGGGCAACCTCATTGTCATATTTCTAGTAGGAGAATCAAAGTGTTTCGAATCCAACCCTCTAAAGGCATGCAAGAGACATGAGCTTCGAGTTTTATCATGCAAATCGGAACGATCATGTGAAGTGAAACGTACAAGTGCAAATGTATCATACGGTAAAGTAAAATCTTGTAAGACATACGATGAGTGGGAAAGCTTGCCTGCAGAAGAATTGACAAAGTTGGCTGATGATTTTATTGCTAGAATGAATAGACTAACAAGACTTGAAGCTCAATGTTGTTTTTAGTTAAAGCTTTTAGAGGGTGATGGATATTACTACTAATTATAAGGATAAATGTTCCAACAATTTAGTAGTGACAATAAAAATAAATTATCGACGTAAAACCCCCTAGATTTGTAGGGGTAAATGTAACAATATTGAGAAAAATACTTAAGCTTATTTTCGGTCTACTGAATAATCAGAGAGAGAATAAAATGAATGAAAAAGTGTAGAATGATTTCATTAATTCAAAATGGGTCATTATAAGGGTATTTATATTCTGCTACATCTTTACATGATTCTAACTACTTGTATTGTACAACTAATATGTATTACATCATATTACATTGAATTAAGCTCTTATGAAGTAGTAGCTTCATCTTTGGAGGTGTAGAAGCTCTCTGTAAGCTTTGCACTTGAGCAGTTACTGTTACATTGCTTGAAGGAGTGTTTGGTATAACTTTGCTTGTGTTATCTTCAGTATCCCCCCTGCAAATTGGCATTGTGTATGGATCACAAATGCCGAATTTGGATAGACAACCAAAGTGGAGAAACTTGCTAAGGCCTTTAGTGAGAATATCTGCAACCTGATGTTTTGAGGGTACAAAGCATGGTGAAATTTGACCCTGTTTGATTTTGTCTCTCACAAAATGACAGTCTATTTCAATGTGTTTTGTTCTAGCATGGTGTATTGGGTTGTTTGCTAGGGCTATTGTAGAAGCATTGTCACACATTATAAGTGAGGGTGTAGGGATAGTGATATTGAGGTCTTTTAGCAAACATTTGAGCCAAGAAATCTCACAAGTGCAATCAGCTAGAGCTCTGTATTCAACTTCAGTTGATGATCTGGATACAACTGATTGCTTCTTGGATTGCCATGATATGAGACTGTGGCCAAGAAATATAGCATAACCTGAAACTGATCTTCTTGTTGTTGCACAACTTGCCCAGTCAGCATCACAATAGGATGTAAGTTGCATGGTGTTCTGAGAAGGGAGAAAGAGACCTTGTCTTGGACATAACTTGATGTACCTGAGAACCCTGATTAAGGCATTGTAGTGGGAGGATCTTGGACTGTGAGAGTACTGACTTAATGCTTGAGCAGCAAAGGATAAATCTGGTCTTGTAATTGTGAGGTACAGAAGCTTGCCAACCAGAGTTCTATAAGTGGAAGGATCTGGTAAAAGATGACCATCTTTATCATTGAGTTTAAGAATATGATCCATTGGTGTAGCAATAGGTTTAGCATCAAGGACATTTGCACATTCCAGTAGTTCAAAAGCATACTTCCTTTGAGACATGACAAGACCTTTGGAGTTTCTGAGGAATTCTATTCCAAGGTAATAGTTGAGTGGTCCTTGATCCTTGATACTGAACTTGGCATGTAGATGATCTTTGATTGTTTTGATGAAGTCACTGTCTTTACTTACCAACAAGATGTCATCAACATAGACCAAGAGAGAGGTAAGGTTACCTTTATGCATGATTGTGAAGAGTGAGGTGTCAACATAGCTTTGTTTGAAACCAATTGTGATTAGAAAGGTGGTTAGCTTCTCAAACCACTGTCTATTGGCTTGAAAGTATAAAGCTCTTGCTATTTGTAATAGATGTTTGTGTTTGACTTCAACTCTAGCATTTTGCTGAGGGGTGTATGGGCAAGAGGTTTGGTAAATAATTCCCTTTGATTGGGTAAATGTTTGAAACTGTTCATTGAGAAATTCAGTGCCATTGTCACTTCTTATGGTTTTTATTGGAATTTTGAACTGAGTTGTGACATATGAGTAAAAGGATTTGAAAGTGGATGGTACATGATATTTTGCTGGTAATAAATAAGTCCAAGTGGCCCTTGAATGGTCATCAACAATGGTAAGAAAATATTTGCAGTGATTGAAAGTTGGATGTTTGTAAGGACCCCATACATCTAGGTGAATAAGATCAAAGATATTTGAAGCATGTGATGTACTGGATGGAAAAGGTAAAACATGATGTTTTGCTAAGGGACAAATTGTACATTTATTCTCTGAATTACAGTTGATTACAGGAGAGATCTCTTTGATCTTTTGAAGTACATGATAAGATGAGTGTCCTAATCTAGCATTCCACAATGATGATGAGCTGGTGTGAGCTTGAGTAGAAGTTGCATTGATGGTTGATGATGGGTTGAGTGCATAAAGTCCACCATTTAATGATCCATGAGTGATAGAACCATCATGGCCCTGAAAGATACATTGTTTGTGAGTAAATGTGATGGCTGAGTGTATGGTGGCAGTCAACTTACTTATAGAGATTAAGTTATAGGTGAATGTTGGTATGTAGAATACTCCAGTGAGTGTGAGATTTGGTGTTAGGTGGACAGAACCTATGGTATCCACTTTGATTTGATTTCCATTAGGTAAGCTAACAAGGATTGGGTGTGTTAAGGTTCTTATGTTATGCATTTTATGTAGTGAAATACAAATGTGATCTGTAGCCCCACTATCTATAATCCAAACATCAAGTTTACCAGAATTGAATGAAGCAATGAAGGTAAAGATACCTGACATATGAGGAAGTGTGGCTGCAGTGAACTCCTTTGGGTTGTTTTGTAGCATCAAAAGCACTTGGTTGAGTTGATTTTGTAGCATGTCCATCCTGGTGTGCACAGAAGGATCAGCAGAGGTTGAAGTGCCAGGGTTTGAATCAGCATAGTTGGGAAGTGCCTCTTGAGAATCATCAATCTCAGCTGCCATGTGGACTGCTGCACCTTTACCATTTCTTTGAGAAGGAGGAATGTACTTGTTGTGTAAAGGGTGCCCACTAGCTTGTAACATTCATTCCCATAGTGTCCTTCCTTGTTATAATTTGTGCAATAAATCCCTTTCCTGAATGGACTCTTTCTTACTGTTGCAGTTGGTGAAGGAGTGTTTGGTTTGTTATGATTGAAAGGTGCTTGTGGCCTGTTTCTGTTGGTGTTTGTGTTCAAAGCAGTGGGAGTGAAGATGGTTGACTTTTGAGTATCTCTTTGCTTCTCCTCTTGTCTGAGCATGTTGTAAGCTTTTGACACAAGTGGCAATGGTTGAATCAACAAAATTTGACCCCTCACATTTGTGTAACTTTCATCCAATCCCATCAAGAATTGCATGAGCCTCTTTCTTTGATCTCTCTCTCCATTTGTTCTACCATTAGCACAATCACAAGGACACACACATGCATATGGAGCTTCTAGAGCATCCAGTTCATCCCATAACCCCTTCAATTTGTGATAATACAATTCAATTGATATGTTACCTTGCTTCAAATTGACCAAATCATGTGAAACTTGATAAATTCTATGGCCATCCAATTGAGAATAATGTTCATTCAGTTCATTCCACAATGCTTGTGCAGTATTCACAAAACTTAAATTATTACCAATTTGTTCAGAAACTGTATTCAAGATCCATGAAATAACCATATCATTTGCCCTTTCCCATAGTGACCTCATCTCTGAATTGATAGCAGGTTCTTGAAATTCACCATTGATTAACTTCATCTTGTTTCTTGCATTCAGAGCTATCATCATAGATCTTTTCCAAGTGCTATAATTCTCTGATCCAGTCAATTTCTTTGAAATGAGAACAAGTCCTGGATGGTCATTTTGGTGGAAATACAAAGGATGATGAATGGAATTGAGATCATCAGGATGATGATGGGTGTTGGTGTTACCAGTGTTTGTGGGATTAGTCATGGTGATTTGAAGGTGTAAAGATCAAGAATTTGTGAGTAAGAATGATGAGGGTTTGAGTTTGAAGATTTGGCGGGAAAATCTGTTATGAATGAATTTAAATGTTTTGGAGTGTTCTTGATGAATTCTGGTGTTAGGAGTATGATTATGATGATGTTAGGAATGATTTTGGAGAAGTTTGAATGAATCTTGAAGAAGATTGATGAATTCTGGTGGTGTTTATGGTGGATTATGGTGGTCAAAGTTAGTTAGAGCAATGATGAAAGTTTGTTATGATGGTTTGTGGTGGCCGGAGTCAGTTAGACTGGCCGGAGTTGGTTATGATGACCGATTTGCTCTGATACCATACTAAAATCAGAGAGAGAATAAAATGAATGAAAAAGTGTAGAATGATTTCATTAATTCAAAATGGGTCATTACAGGGGTATTTATATTCTGCTACATCTTTACATGATTCTAACTACTTGTATTGTACAACTAATATGTATTACATCATATTACATTGAATTAAGCTCTTATGAAGTAGTAGCTTCATCTTTGGAGGTGTAGAAGCTCTCTGTAAGCTTTGCACTTGAGCAGTTACTGTTACATTGCTTGAAGGAGTGTTTGGTAGAACTTTGCTTGTGTTATCTTCAGTACGGTCTTTCGGAGTTGCATAAAGAATAAATGCAACAGTATCTTTAGGGCCATTAATGGCGCTTAAAAATGACATGGCAACCTTTTATGTTTATGTAAATCCCAAGTTTTCCACCAATGTCAATGTAAAATTCCAAGTTTTCTGATTCTTTTTATGTTCAAGAATTAACATCCTTAGAAAAACGTTATCAGAAAACCGAGAAAATAAAAATTACGACATCACCAAAGTTGTACTAGTCAGAGCTTAGAACCGACGGTCGGGATTATATTTATGGTTAAAACAGTGAAAGTCGACACATCGATGATCATGTCTAGGGATGAAACAACGCAAACCAAAATATAACAAAGTGCATTTTCGAAAAATTAATCAAGACGATTATAAACACATCTTCTTAGACCGGATGTATTTTTAAAAAATTTGATTTTTTTTCATGAGTGTTGTGAGACTCCCGGCCAACTCCCAAGGTACACCCTATTTAACTCCGTCGTTATATTATGTGAAGTTATGTAAATTTTGACAAAACTCCAAAGTAAATAAAAACAGCCATACTATACGCAAGTATATAATTAATACGTACATATTAGCTAAAAGTTTGAACCTTTTGGGACTACATCCACAGGTTTACGTGTATAACTAAAACTTACGTACGTCAAGATAAACACACACATACATGCATATCCAATGTAGACACATACTACAACAATAGTATTGAAACATGCGCAGCGCCGCTTGAAGAAACAGAAAGCACGACATATCTCTACGTGGCACTCTCCCTCATATCCCATGCAATATAGTCACCGCCCTTTGTTAAGTTCATCTCAATATCATCAACATTCGCTAGCTTAGCTACTAGCTAGTACTATTATAACTCTTTACATTTTCATTTTCACGCACAAAATAATTAAGTAGCAATGGATTTGGTGAATGGTATGTTGAACTTGGTAGCACCACCTTTCACGTTTTTTACCATGTTAATGTTTTTGCCACCATGGATGATCTTCAAGTTCTTCCTTGGCATCCTTCGCACCGTTTTCCCCGAAAATGTTGCCGGCAAAGTCGTCCTTATCACCGGTGCCTCCTCTGGCATCGGCGAGGTACATACCAAACTACTTATCAACTTTCATGTTAGAGGCTAATAAAATTAAGGGAATAGCTAAACGTAGCTAAAAGCTATATCGGTATTCAGAAACGCGTTAACTACTAGCTTGTATTTCAATAATACGGCCTGCCATCTTAATTTGGCCTCTCTCGACTTACTCCATGTACAACAGTTATGTATATTTTTGTTTTTTAAACGTAGCCTTCAGGATAACTTTAACAAAACCTTAAAATTATTTAATTTTTATAGAGGTACGAAAGTGCTTGTGTCCTAATGATACTTCTTGTTAGCTGAGAAGCTCCTCAGCTAAATAATTGTAGGTTTAATTAGTTTCTGCTTACATGTGAGATAGGTTGTGATTGTATATTGTAAGACAGTTAGCCTGTCGTCCTAAAATAAAATTGAAAATTTTAATTTATAAAGTTTATCAAAGGCTAAAAATGTTATTTAGTTAATTTCAAACTGTAATAATGCATGTACTTTTTGTGAATTGTCCATTTTAGCTAGCGAATAATCATTTTGGGACATAAGATGTAAGTTTTACAATTTGTTTGTCTTCAGAACAGCATAAATTTTCATATGTGTTGTTTTAGACGTTGTAATACTTTTTCTTTCTACATTTTAGTAATTAGAAAGTAGTTATGTAGTAAACTTATCGTTTGAAGTCGTGATTAAATCGAATAGAGACCGATATACAAACCAAACATTTTTCTATATGAGTATGGTCTTTGTAAGCAGGTTACCTACAAAATGATATGGAGTCATTTTTGGCGAAGCTAACAATAGTTTTATATAAGCGCTCGGTAAGATAGCTGTAATTAATTTAAATTAAAACTTGTAAAATGAAGTAAAAGTAGCGATATAATTTTAATGCTTGTTTAAGTAGCGTAAAAAGATTAGCGTTAGAATTTTAATGTTTGTTTTCACCACTTGCTGCCAAACAAAGCTTTTTATCAATTACTAGAGTTAACACACGGAAAAAAAGTAGTTGATATACGTACAGATACTTATTGGAATTGAATTGAAATTCACATTTGTGTTATGACGTAACTGAAACGATATGTATTGAAATTTTAATATATGAACAGCATCTAGCGTATGAATATGCAAGCAGAGGTGCGTGTTTGGCTCTCTCTGCACGGAGAGATGATCGTCTACGAGAAGTTGCTGATCGGTGTCGCCAAATTGGAGCACCAGACGTTATCATCATCCATGCTGATGTGTCTAGTGCTCATGACTGTAAACGAATGGTTGATCAAACTGTTCATCACTTCAATCGATGTACAGGATACTAGCTTCTTACCTTTATATAAAATTCTATAGTGAATTGTAAATACTTAGTGTGGGTGAATGTGCGCAGTGGATCATTTGGTGAATAATGCTGGAATTTCTCAAGTTTGTATGCTGGAAGACGCCGATGATATCACCAATTTACGACCTGTTATGGTACAGTTTCATTTATGTTTTTCGTTATAAAAATGTGCACATAAAAGTATTTCAGCTTTAATGTAGACTCGCCAAATGAGAAGATGTCTTAACAATACTAATAGGCGGGTGACTAAAATTTTACAGGATATAAACTTCTGGGGTTCAGTTTACACTACTAAATTTGCAGCTCCGCACCTCAGAAACTGTGGAGGCAGACTCATTGTGCTATCGTCTGCTGCGTCTTGGCTTCCAGTTCCAAGAATGAGCATCTACAATGTAATTTCTTCTCATATACTATACTTCTGTTCTGTTAATTTTATCAGATTACTTCGTGTTTCACATCGCGTTTTGAAGTTTGTTATAGCAAGATAACCAATTGTAGCAAACGGGTTGCACTAAAAATTTATCAAATTTCGTTATCTTAAGAAATTGCATCCAAATTGAGAACTAACGTTGATATTTTATATGATGAGTTTAGGCAAGCAAAGCAGCACTAGCACAGTTCTACGAGACAATGAGGGTCGAATTCGGTTCAGATATAAAAATAACCCTTGTGACTCCAGGCTACATAGAGTCTGAACTTACTCAAGGCAAATTCCTTTCACACGAAGGCAGGACTATAATAGATCCTGATGCTCGTGATGTAAGCTAAGCTTCGTATCTAACTAGATCGGTTAATTATCTAGTTTGCTTTTTTTTTTTTAACCAAAAGTTACTAAGCAAATTGGATGATAATCAGATGCAAGTGAACCTGAATCCAGTAGAGAAAGTTGGAAGTTGTGCAAGGGCAATAGTGAAACAAGCCCTCAGAGGAGAACGATATGTGACAGAACCATCCTGGATGAAGATGAGCTACGTGTGGAAGGTATTATGGCCAGAGGCTGTGGAATGGGTCAACCACTTGATGTGCATGACGACAGTTGGTGGTGACTCACTCCAGGACACTTTCGGGAAGAAGGTTATGGACATTGCTGGTGCTAAGAATATCCTGTACCCGGCGAGCATCCAGTCTGAGACGAAAACAGAATAAATATAGCACCCAAGTGTTAAATGAGTCACGAGGCTCATGTATATAGTTGTTTGCCTGGTTTTATGTTTGCGACTCT